>CAJINU010000035.1:895727-1053289 GCA_905178165.1 Amoebophrya sp. A25
CCGAATCGGGCTCGCGGCGGAAACGGCAGCGGCGAGCCCTCTCGGGTTCGTGGCTTGGCTTGCTACTCTGGCGGGCTGAGCCAGGTATGGCCTCGGGTTACTGTACACGCGTAAAAGCTTTCACATCTTAAAAAAATGCAACAACAACAAAAAACAGCGCTCGCTCTTATTCTCGTTCGCGTTCGAAGTTGCAACTCTTTGAGCCTCTCAAGCTGCTTGAGTGTTTTTCTTCTCTCTTTCTCGTTTTCAAAATAGTCAAGGAAGCTAAAACAATCCTGTTGCAGTAAGGAGGAACTTCCTAGCCCACTATATTTGCCACGTGGGGTCCAGAGGAGCAACTTCCCTAGTTAAATTGTAAAATCGAAGAAGATAGTTCACCAGCATACGCCTGCTGCAATATCAAAGATGTCGTCACACAAGAAAAGTGCTTTGGTCCCAGGTCCTCTCTTATGGAGTCTGGTGACTGTATCGGTCCTCGATTGTGTTATGGCACTATCAATGCGCAGTTCGCTCACCTCGACCTCTGGCGTTACCGGATTCAGTTCTAGTTTGCAGTATTCTCAAATTCCACCCGAGTGGGCGACGCATCCGCAATTTTCGAATCGACAACATCCTCCACAGGGGAACCTAGGAGCGCAGCCCTCACCGGTCCCAGTAGATGCACCGGCTTCATCTCAACATCAACACAGAACACGACAACATGTTGAACAACATCAAACTTCGCATCAACAAACAAGCCAACAACAGCAACAACATGCCTTCGCCCACGAACATGGTTCTCAAGCTCAACCTAACTTTCCACGACAACAACAAGAACCGGCATTCTGGGAGGGTCAGGAGGTAACCTTTGATGCAACATATGGAGGGAAAATTACTGCTCATATACGCGGACGAGTCGTCCAAGCCGACCCCTCTGAAGATACGCTGGTCATTCAGCTTCTCGACCAAAAGAATAAACTCATTCACAGCGTACCGAAGACGGTCGTCCAACCCGTACCAAAGAGCATCGTCCAGCCCCATCTAGAAGTACTGCTACTGCTGAGGCACAACAACTACAACTTTGTTTTGCTTGTTCACATGCTTTTTGTTTTGTATTCAGTAGTACTTCTTGCTTAGTTACCGTTACTCTATCAGAAGAGAGTCGTGGACACTTTGAAGAGTACCAACTAAGAGTAACATTGAGATGGTTCAAAAACTATTTGTTGTACAACTATCATTTACATTTTACTCAGATTGACGTACAGCACGCAACAAGAGACCTGAAGCACGCGCTGCAGTTGAGCAATATCGTTCATCCATCTCCGCCGAACGGCGTAGGAATGGCGGGAGACACGAAGGCGCGTACGGAGTCGGATAGTACCAACAATGTTCGACCTCGTCCAGTGGGTAATATTGTCTCACCATTAGAAACAAATCCAATTCCACCACTGGCAACAAATCAACAGATTCCACCCCCTTCAGTAGTACATCCTCATCAGATTACCACCCCGCATCAGATTACAGTGCCTTCAGTCCAGCCTAATCCATCTCCGTCAGAAGTTGTAGCGATGACTCAACAAGGTGCACCACAAGAGGCCGCAGATCCTGCTCAACAAGTACAACAAGCAGACGCCATGATTCAGCAAAAAGATGCACAACAAGAGACCACGCGTCCCCAACAAGGACAAGCAGAGCCACCACAAGCAGAGCTACCATCAGAGAATAGACATCACAAGAAGAAGAAGAAGGAGATGCGCGCTGATGCTGCGATCTGGAAGCCACCACCAATGCTTGCTAAGGCTTTTGCAGCGGAACGGGTGAATCGTCATGGCAGCACGAGCTCAGCCGCTTCTTCGTCCGGCGCGGAAGAGCCGTCCATGAACGCGTTTGCACTCGAGTACTATCCTTACGGCATCCATTCCCCTGATCGATATTAATCTTTTTGAAAGGCATCCTTCCTGAAGAATCTGCTTCTCAAGGGAGACACCAGAGCTTCATGATGGGTCCTGAGATGGATTCGTGCGACCTCTAATATCCTCCACCGCATGTTGTGGCGTGTGTAGAGGAACAACGCGCTGCACACGCAGCCGCGGAAATGGGCAGCTGGACTGGTGTTGGTGAAAGTCAAGGAGAAGACGCTTACAACGCCTACAGTCAACACCTTGTTTTATGAGGGGTCACACGTGCAGCTAGCGAGTGTATGTATGTTTTGCAGCAGCATCTCTCTCTCGCTGGGTCGTTCAGTTCTTCTACAGTATTTTTTTAATGTCTCCTTCTCGGGCCGTGGTGTTTTGTCTACTATTCTTCGCAGAAACTTATATTAGAACAGTTTATAAGGTTTCCGGGGGCCGGTTGGCATGGCACGAATGGAACGGCTGGAACGAATGGCAGGCATCCAATCCGGGGCTTCAATGTGCTCCGCCATTCGTGCCATTCGTGGACCTTTCAGACCTTCGAGAGCGGGGCGCCCTTCGGGCGCCCTGCGTTTTCAAGCGGTACCTCCCCCGCGGCGTTACCGCTCTCTCCGAATGCTGCGCACATACTTTGGCATTCCCACTCAGGCGCCCTGCGACCAATCTGCCACACCCTCCACGGCGTTGCGCTTCAGTACTAGGCTCCCCAAACCCGGCGCCCTTCAGGCGCGTTGCTTTTGCTCCAGCCCTCCTCTGCCACCCGCGATGCAAAGCTGCCACGCATCCGACCCGCCCCCCAAGCCACGGCCCACCTCCGTCGCCGCTCTCTCACGGCGGCGGCGCGGTGGATCAGCTGAGCACCCTAGGGCGGGGGCCGCATGCTAAATCACCCGCCTCGTCGCAGCATTCCTCTCGTGGAATTCCGCGGGGGTCATGCAAGTCCACCAGAATTTGCGTGGCCCGCGCGGTAGTTCCAAGAAAGAAGCCAGCCCTCCGACGGTCAGCCGCACTAGGTTCCGCACTCTTTAGAGAGCAGCCAAGTCGGCTTTGTTTCTGGCTAGCTCCCTTACCATTTTGAAAATGGCAGGGGGGCTTTCCGTAGAATTGCAGCCCTGCCTTCCAATCCCCATCCCTGTCCCCTTGTGCCAACGCCAACCGCGCCATTCGTGGCACTTTTTGGCTTCGTTGGGTTGTTCCAACCGTGTCATTCGTGCCAACCGTGCCACCCGCCATTCGTGTTATAAACTGTTCTATTATATATAATTTCGTCTTGCAGAGCATCTATGTCTATTTTTGCAAGTTAAAAGAGCGTAAGTATTATGAATGTATAATCGTTCTAATATAGCACCTAGGTGACCATCACCATTCTGAAGTGTATGAAGGAGCGCACGCGTATCATGGTCTGGACGGATCCGCGTGCGGTCCTATGGATTCTTTCTCTTTCTACGTTGGAAGCATGCCGGGGGAACTGCAACAACAGGAGTACGAAGCGTTCGCAGCTACGACAGAGGCTCAACAAGAGCAAGTTCAGCAAGTACTAGTACATCAACATTACTGTAACTACAATACGGCGGAGGCTGCAGGAGGTGAAGGCTCGCATGGCGCTTATGAAGTGAAGCCAAGCGATTTCTGCATCGATATGCATGAACTGCAGACGGCCCAGACAGAAGAGGGCGATGGTGCCGACGCGAGCAGCAGCATCGCTTGTCGTCACAATTATGCTCATGGATTTTACGACACGCTAGGCTCTGCTTGGACGCACCAGGAGGAAGATCAGCAGCACTATGCTAGTAATCAGTATGAGCAGCAAGGGGCGCAACGAGGACAAGCTGACCGACTGCAACATGGTCGAAATGATGAGCAAGAAATACTGGATGACTACCAGCAGCATCTATACTATGGATTTCCTGGAAGAGCAGAGAATGTATTGCCTGCGGGAACAAGCCAAGAAGCACCTAGGACACTTCTGAGCAAATTAAAGATTTCGAACCAGCGCCCTCTCCCCAAACCGTTTGCAGCGATGGAAGCTATAGCCGCGCGGGTAGCGCACGTCGCGGAAAATGGAACTAGACTTATGAACGTGGTTTTATGATAACCTATGTATCATGAGTGTATCTAAAGAAGATCCGTTTCCGAGTCAATGAAATAAAGTACTACTCGTAAGATGGATTATGGGTGGTATGGATTGCATTGCATGGATTGCTTGGCTAGGAGGAACTAGAACCCGACTCCGTTAAGGGGGAGGCGCGTACTTGTCTGGCAGACTGCAGCACCTCGCCCGACGCAGGCGCTGGCGTGAACTGCGCTCGGCGCTTGTTCCCTTGACAGACTTGTTGGCCCCTGGTGCCCGCCCGCGGACCCTGGGGCTGCGTTTTGTTGGGGTGAGCCCGCCTATGGACCCCTTTCGGGCTCGGGCTGGCTGCCTTCGGGTTGTATTCTGTTGCTGTTGTTTGCTTATGCCGCGTCTGCCGCCCGGATGCGGGCACTTCATGATTGTTTCTGCGCAAGCCGTTGACAGATGAAACAGGACGGCAGTGAGCGCTGCCGATGACGCCCGCAGGGCGCCCTGAAAATCTATCACTCTTAATCATTGCAATCTATAGCAAAACATGCAATCCATATCATGCATTTCAGATATCAGATATAAGCGAAGCTCTCTTAAAGTAGGTATAAGCGAGTTGTATAACTGAGTAGGTAAAAAAAATGATAGCACGTCCGGCGAGAGAGTTCTACTAATGCACCCCTGGACGAACAAGGGGCAGTCTGCCCTGTGATGAAGGCAGCAGGAAACGAGTGCGCACGGAATATTGTGAGAATGAGAGTGGAATACGAGCAACGCGTGAAGCAAGCTGACGAGAGGAAGCGGGTGGAAGCCGCTGCCGCCGCTGCGGCAGACGAACGAAAACGTAGCCGGAGACCACGCGGCCCTGTGGAGATGGAAACGAAGGCAGTGGAGATACACGGAGAGATGTACTTCCTGCAAGTCCCAAAGGAAGAAAATAACAAAGACAACATCGCTGCCGAGACATCGACACGTGGGAACGTCGAGAGCACGCTGGCATTGGCAACTACACGAACTATACCTCCGAATGTAGTTGACACTACATCATCAAGCCCAGCTACAATCGGCATGATTCCTACCCCGATCTCGCCGGAGCAAACAAGTGTTGATAACGCATACTCCGGGCTTCAGATTGACACAGGAGTTACACAAACTATTGCACATCGGCTGAATAGTCCTTCTGCTGACGTTCCAACTCCATCTTCAACTTCACAGATTAGTCCTAGTCCCTGTAATTTACAACTTCCCGCACAACCACCACCTGGGATAGCCGTTGCCGGCACTGGTGGGATCCCTATAATCAGCAATCCACAGGACGCCGGCCATCTGAGCCCTGGATTGGTGTCGCAGAGTCCGGTGCACATCATCCTACCTCATCTTCATCCACCACGTTTAAGCAATCTGGGACCACACTTCTTCCCCAATTGCTCGCCGCCCGCACCGGGTTGCTGGCATCAACATCAACAGAACTCTTTCGGCACTCTGCCTGCTCTTGGCCCTGTAAATAGCGTCGCCCTTCCACCGGGTCACCAGTGCTCCTGTGGAGTCGGAGGAGCATCACCGAACCCAGTCTCTTCTCTTGCGGCCGCCGCAGGGTCTCTTTCAGCGACATTCTCGTCAGTACCTGCGAGCGGCTCTCCTCAGATGGTTATTCTTCCACCCGGTGCCATGCCTGTGATGTTCGTATCCCCAAACGCCGCGAATAACGTGCAATCCTTACTCAAAGACGGCAGCTCCTCTCCTGTTTACTGTAGAGAGGGTCTAAGTCTTGATAGGGTGCCTAGGGCTTAGGATGACCGTGACGGCTTCGCCGTAACCTCAGTAAAAGAGACAGACGGCAGAGCAGATACTACTTTCTTTGTTCGCAACGGGTCGGAGAAAATGAGGACGCGGCTCAACAAAGCAATTGGTGGCTAGTACCAGGTGGATACATCTATGACATCCATGATCAGTCTGCACATACACGATCAGTATCATAAGCGTCTAGTTGTATGCATTGAAATTATAATAGAGCTAGGCTTTTTTTGACCCATATCGGGCCGAGTTGCTCGAGTTGCCAACCCAAATCTTTTGCGCGGCGCCCTTCGGGCGCAGATTTATGACCCTACGAGAGACCTTAACGGGAGCGCATGACACCACGCGCCGCGTCTCTGATTCTTGACCTTCTTCTTAGTGCGCCCTTAAGGCCCCACCAACTGCCCTTATCTTGCCAAGGAAGTGCGATCACCTATTCTTACCATCAGCTGAGTAGTGTGGTATCTAGCTAGATGGGTAAGATATCCAGCAGCGACGCCCTATCTACATCCGACGTCTCGGCAGTTCTAGACTAGTTGCATACTGATGGCGATGCGCTCGCATATAAATATCTAGCGCGTCCATCCATTTCAATTTAGCAACCTCCTCCAGTATACTTACTGCTATGCCCAAGACTGGACACGTCGCCCGCTGAAGCCAGCAGACGGAGGCTCGCTCTCAGCCCCCAAGCAGATTGGCCACGCTCGCACCCGAAAAAAAACGGGAGAGATCGCCAACGACTCGAAGACGACACACCACAGCGGAACTCACCTCAGAAAAAACAACAGAGAGCAGGGGCCTGCGCTCCTTGTTTTCGCTTCAAACACGCGTCCGGACGCTACAAAAAGAGAGCCTGAAAGGCTGCAGAGCCCTTCACACGTGGCTGCCCCTTTCATGAGCAACAACAAAAAACGGAAACTGTTGCTTTTGTTGAATTTTCTTCACTTCGAGCGTACAAATGCGCCGCCATATTGCCCGGCTTCGCCTCATTTTGCTGGATCAAGACTCTCCTGGCAACCCGTGGCAACCCGTTCCAGATTTGGAACCCCTGCGCTTCGGCAACCCGCGCAACCCGTTGCAACTCCAGCAAGCCGAAGCCCGTTATTTATATCTACCTTATACTCTATTATAATAACGGTTTAGGCGTGAGATATGTGCCAGCAGGTTTAATGGAGAGAGCAGAGGAAGTTAGAAATGAGATGGAAACTAAGATGAGATGAGGCGCAGAGAACAACGATTTCTCTACTAAGCGTCTACATGAGAGTTATGGAATCTACTTAAATAGCCTTAAGGAAGAGAGAGAGAGAGAGAGTGAAGAACTAGTACTAGTAGGAAATAGTAGTATGAATTGGCAAACCGAGATAGATGAAAAATGAGAAAGGAGAAAAAACAGGAAAAAACACCGAGACGAGGGGGGGCCAGGGATATGCAAATGAGGGCCCATTGCATGCATATCTACCACTGCGTAAAGCAGCCCTCATCGACCGACAACCGCATTGAAATTATAATAAAAATTTATCATAGGTTAAATTACATTTACTACAACATCAACATCTAACGAATCAATGCTCCGCCTCAGTACTTACTACGATAGTCTCGTGTCTTGAACTACTCTGGAAGTGCGAGGCTCTGCCTATTATCATCTTCCATCACATCTATGTACGATTTTTGACTTTTTTCACTTGTCTCCTCAACTACAACTAGTACAGCTTTACGTTTAGGTTTACAGCCAAGTACTCCCTCACGGAATACGAAGTAGAGGAAGATGCCATTGTAGGTTTAGAAGTACTCCAAGAATGTCCATGATTTTTCTACTTGTCGAGCGATGAAGGAGCGGTCGAGAGAGCAAGTGGGACGAGACGCGCTCTCATCTCTCGTACACTCAAGTGCCAGTCTGTCACGGAGAAAGAAAGGACGAGCACGCAACAAGAGTAGTGAGAAACGAAGTCAATAGATTAGTTGTTAAAGTAATAGATGCCTCAGACACCCCTTGACGTCCCAACCCCCAGGCATCCTGGTGGGGATGCACTTGGGGGGTGGAAGCTCACATCTTCAGCAGGCCACCACGCTAAGCACGACCAAGAATACCGGTTCACCGAACCTAGCCCTGCAGAAGATCGCATCCAAACCCCCCAAGAACCACGCGTGGCCTTATTTTAAAGGCCACAAGGTTCAAATTGAAATAGCTAGAAAAGCATAGAAGCAAAGCGAAAAGCATCGCGGGACTGGGCCTTCTTTCTCTCAACATGTCATTTATTTTCTAGCTAAACTGAGTAACGTGACCACATCCCTCATGGTTTCTCGTTTTCTATACAACGGGGTAGTCGTAGTTAGGCTACCTGTGATTCTGTGTTTTTCGTTTATGTTACACATAGTGATTCGATATCTAACTATTCAAATCCGATGGATCTTGTTGGGGTGAACTGAGGCTAATGGGCTTTCCTTTTCTAGTTCAATGTCCCAACGTTGGCTTTTCCCTAGAAGTTCTTTCAACATGGAAGTAAAGGGTCACGGCAAGTGTTGTCCACTACTTCATACAACGACGTCCATTAAATGAACCAGGGGGGCAGCCTCACCTGACACATCACACGAAGTTGGATTATCATGCTTCCTCGCGATAGCACGGCCTCGTTTTGGAAACGTTCGTTTCCGTCATGTTCCACCAACGAGACGAAACAAGAGAGCATGCAATTGTAGAACGAACAGCACAGCGAGCTGTCGAGTGAACTACATCAATTTGTATGACTACATCAACTTGTGGGTAGTTCACAATCACAAAGGAAAACAAGTCTTCTTGATGTTGCATGTGAAAATTTACTCGGATTCGAATGATATTAATTCCAGCATGATCCATTTGGTCGCATATAGAAGTATTCGAAAACTCAAAATAACCGAGTTACTGACTGAAATAAGCAAGGTAGCTTAACGTCAAGGCTACCTTTCCTTCTCATCAGTATCTCGGTTATTCTGATCAGTTACTTACTCGCTTATTTCAGTTTTTCGAGTAGGCATCTGGTTCTTTTCCGTTGATCAGTGAAAAAGTTTTCCACCAGTTGTACGGTGTAAGTAAGTACTTATTATATTTGGTCTTGCCAAAAAGGCCGACCTGTCTCATGACTGGGTCAATACAATGTTGAGGGTTTCTCTCGTCGGCGCCGTGGCGGCGCTACAGCTGCCATGCGTTTGGTGCAGCGACCCCGACTCGAACGCTGCGCGTGCAGCTGTCGGTCTCATGCTCGAAGGCGTGCACGACTTTCTTGCGAAAGCGAACGATGCAATTGTTGAAGACAGGAAGAAAGAGGCGCCACGAAAGAACGCAGTCGACGAGGCTAAGAAGAACCTTGCAGACAAAAGCGCTGTTGCAATCCAGAAGAACCATATGTCTAGTTATCTTGTAGTCTTAATGTAGAAATCAAGCTGAACGCTTGCTTCTACATAGATATGCTTTGTAGTGGTGAGGACACACTTGCTGTGAGGTAGTTTCTAGAGATAGGGCAAGCGCAGGTGTAGCATAAAGTGGTGTGCGGAGATAGTCCCTGATCATCATCGTGTTCCATTTGGTGCCTAGCCTAAGGGCGCAACAAAACAGTTCACGAAGATTCCTCGCTAATCAACAACAGACCGCATCGGCAAAGATGACATCAGAGAAAAGCCAATCAAAGGCCGACTCCTCGTCTAGAGGACCGACTCGCGAGGAGGCTCTGGATTATCTGGAGGAGATTGGCCACAATCTAGGCCTCCTGGCTGAATTGCTCACAGAGCAAGATACCGTGGTCGCGCAAAAAATGGAAGAGCAGACCGCCCAATCGAACGAGCTCATTGCTGTCATAAAGGAGGACACAGCAAAAACAAAAGAAGCCGCTGACGTATTTTTGTTCTCTACTGGATACTAGATTCATAAGATATTGATATACTAGCAAGCCTTGACCTTGAGTTGTATCATGCCTTGCATCTCTTCGCAACTAATTTTACGACTCGTTTTTATTGGATGAGAAACATACCGATCCAATGAAACTATGAATTGAATCATTGGACATAGGTAGTATCTATAAACATGAACACTTAGATCAACGAAACTTTTTTTCCACACAAACGACTACACAGCGCAAGTCCGGACGTCTTTCTAAAGCCATGCGACGTCGCTCACAGCAATTGTCTAACGCACTGTCTGGCGAACGATCGGCGGAGCAAAAGCTAGCCACGTCAGAAAGAATGCGCGGAACATTACGCTTTCGTTTGCAGCAACTCCTGGATGAGCAGAAGATGCTACGTGACCGAATGAAGCAGATGCAATCCAGAGATTACGTTGTATGGAAAGTTTGAAACTGTACTTGCTTCATCTACTTTCATACAACATCATGGTTCGTAGTTCAAAGCCCTTCCCAAGAGCTACGAAGCTGATAGAAGTCTACACTCTCTTTAGATGATACGAGGAGTTTTTCTGGGGAGGAGGATCTTGAATGTCGCCATCTTTCATTCACCACTGAAAACGGAAATTTGCGATCACAGCTCGATCACGCACTCGTCGAGAATACACGACTAAGTGCGAGCGCACGCGGATTACTCAAGACGCAAGCACAACTCTTGTCACAAAAGGAGGCTGCTTACGAACAACATTCTTGTGTCAGTAGGTCCGTAGAAGTGGATGTCTTCTTAAACAGTGTATTATTAAAATGAGTTGAAAAGTATAGCACTAGCACTACTCACCCTGTACTTGATGTAGGAGACATTAAAAATCGAGCTCACAGATATAGTTATCGTGAAGATGTCCGCAAAAAGTAAATACACAGAAGTTTAGTACTACTTCCTCTTCCTCCTGCGTCAAGGTCAAACCCATGTGGTTCTTCATTTTTCGGCGAACAACGACAAGTGTAAGCGAAAGGTCGAAGAGCTGTTCACCAGGAACAACGAGCTGCAACTACGCGTAGACGCTCACAGCATTGAAAAGGAACAGTGCGAGAAGAATCTGGACCAGCAACTGAGCCAGAGCAAGCGCATGCTGGACCAACTGGTGGCGGACAAGGTAATTGATATTGTACAGACACCCTCTAGGTTTTGTTATGGTGCGTGTAGGCTCTGACCATTCCTTCGGTTTTGCAGCAGTGTTTGCAATGCTTCCGCATGGAAAATCACGTTCTTTGCATACCTGCTACGGATTGCGACTAGATTTTTTCATATCCCAGACGACTCTTTCCTGCAGGGATTCGGATCAACGAACGTGCACTCAAAAAATGCTTCTGCATGGGAAAGTGAAGTGCGAAACTACGTACAATTGCAACCTCGAGAGGCTTTGGACGATATCGTTGCGCGCAAAGTGCTAGCTGAGACTGACGAAGACACCCAGCAGGACAAAAAGCCAGTAGAAGGCGCGGCGGACCGATCAGATACAGGAGTCGAGCTCGCGAGGAATGGTGAAGACACGGCAGAACAACTCGCTGATGCAACAGCGAAGCGACTGCACGATGCAGTGTACCAGAATTATATGAAGAAGATTCTGAAGATGTCCCCCAACAACGACTTCAACCGCGACAAAGCTAGTAGAACCAGGTCTAGTAGCAGCACAGAAGCGCAGAATCTAGATGCGCCTTCTTCCTCGACAAGCACTTCTGATGGATCAACACACACCCGCACGTTGAAGATGACAGTAAGAAAAGAGCACAAGAAACATCGAAATCATGGGTCTCACGGGCCCCGGAGCACCCACGACAAGCATGATAGGCAGCACCGCGCGAGAGATGCACGAAAACACGAAGCGGCGACCCACCACGGAGAGGACGTGGAATTGAAGCCACCAATGCAGGAAGACTACGCACTCGCAAGTAAGTGGCTTCGTTAGTATTTTCTACGAAGGATGATGAAAAATGTACAGATGCTTGTTTACTAACGAAGGATTGCACAAGTAAGTAGATGCGCCACACTATCGCCTCGAAGGAGCATGCTCTACATGATCTTCAGTCTGTGCAAAGATTGAATGGAATGATAGTATCCTGCACGCATACTAGTCTTTGCATGTTCATCAGTTGTTTTTTTTCCTGGATAATCACCTTGATTTTCTATCCAACTCGCTCGATACAACAACTCAAACTCATGGCAATTTTTTCCCAAAACTTTTTCCCTAAGATGAACTGATCATGGCAACATGAATCCATGTTGGCTTTATTAAGAAGTAGCTACTTCTTACGCAGCGGCTCGATATGAATTCACCACCCGATCGTTCGTTCTTCTTGAGAACCAGTGAAATCGATGCTGTTTAGAAGAAGTAGAGGTGTCGGTGGCACGATTTCTTGTGATTTATAACCGGGCTTCACTAGCCAGAGTCCTGATTTATAATCGGGCACACACGCGGTGTAGACATCGGTGATAGCGAAATTAATTTTCGGGGACTTGGGTATCTATTGTAATCTTCTGTGGAGGGATGTTGGAGCAATCTGTGGAGGGATGTTAGCTCCTTTTGGCGCTTAATATGGAGTGACTCGCGAGACTGCAGATACTGAAGAATTTTAATTTTTACAACAACACCAGAAAGACGCTAGTAATTCCCGAGTAGTACCTGTGATCTTGTAAGGCTATAACTGTTTGACATACTTCCTTGCAACTACATGCATGTTGGTTAATTTCACATGAATGATTGCAGGCGAGAGAGCCTATCCACCATGCACAGTCGAATTACATCATGTTTCCAACTCGTTAGCGCTGGCGTGACTAGGCTGAATGGTCGTGCTCTTGGAGCAGTTCCCCCTTTTCCTTCAATCTTTCCGGTGCACCTATGTCTAGGAACCCATGCCACTTGCTCCGCTAGGTGATTCGACTCCTGCGAGCATCCACCGTCAGATCTTGCTGGCAGCATCACCATTGCCAGATGGGTACTAAGATGACTTTTCCAGTGCTTGCGCAACTGATTTTTTGTTTCTACTTGCTTGACATCGTGTGACAGCCAGCGTTGGTGATCCTAAGACGACGCAGATCGTGGGATCTCGACACTGCTGTCTCCTCAACGGTCTCGACACTGCAATTTCCTCAACACCGTCACCGCGTTGCGTCCCAGCCTGACTTGTGTCGTACGTGAGTCGGACACCCTTTGCACATCAGAACCAATTTAGATCTACTGCGGCAGTTGTACTGGATCTTGAAGATGAAAAAGGACCGCACTAGTAGTTATTCGTCCATGTTGTAGGATTTCTTCCTTCAGACACTCACCGTCTTATTAAATTTAAGTTTATATGCGATTTGACTCGATTTTTCAGTGAGTTACCCATGAATCCTGCTTTATCAAAGAATATGATTATTAACTACGATGATCATGATCGTAGAAGGCTGTAATAAATCTCCAACTGGATGTGTGTGTGTGTACTTGTGGTGTTCGTCGTGCTTGTAAGATGATAAATGAATATAAATATGTCTCGAACGATGAGAGACAATTCGGCTTCGGGCGGCTGTGGCTGTTTGTATGGGTTGTATGACCATGAACTTTTATGGTTGCTAATAGTATGTTGCGGAACAAGAGTGTACTAGGTACGAAATACATTCATATCTTTGTAGGCTGGGTTCAGGCATCTGAAGGCTTGGCTCTCTTCATGCAAGGGGTAAAGACTTTGATAGTAGATTAATTCGTCATATTATTTATATATATGGATATTTATGCTGACCCACGTAGTCTTTTGAATCAAGGACGCCTTAGCGTGAAGAGACGCAGAGTGATTGATGACTAAATGTGCTTGGAGGATAGTTCATGCCTCTGAATTACATCAAGAACGCACTCCCGTTTTGTCACTGCCTGATGTACTTCTCCACCTCGCCCAGATACTAGTAACTGTGCTTGTGCTTCTCTACCTCCTCGACTATTTCTTCTTCTCCTCGTCTGCATTTACTGTTCGGTCTTTTTCTGCTTCTCAAACTCGTCGAGGAAGAGTTTGTCATCGGCCGCAGCTGAGCCCATGCCTCCCATCCCGTTGATAGCTTCCATAAGGGATGACGGCATCTCCGCACTACCCATCGAGAGCATTGACTCCTGCGAGTCGCCTATTAGAAGTAGAGCCAACTGATTTTCAGTACATGAAATGGAAACAGAACACACAAGGCAAATACAGTTTTTCTACATTTATTTGCTTGTTTTCGTTGCTATAAATTATCAATCCAGTGGTGTGTATGTCGCAATCTAAATCTAATCGTTGCATATGCATTCCTTGCCGAAACGGGTACTTAACTCAAAACTAGCGAAACAATAACACCATCAAGCTAAGTGCATACGCCACCGGCTTTTTAGATTGGGATTTGGGAAAATACAGGTTCTGGTATTATTACAATGGTCGGCCATAGCAAGTTGGCAGTCTGTCGACCGTCCCCAGTCCTGGTTTTGGATACGGCCCATGATGAGGATGTAGTCAAAGTATGAAAATGATCATGTGAATCGAAAATATTTATTTTCTCGAAGTCAGTTGTACTTGTAGAGAAATTTTAAATGTCAAGGTTGGTAGATATCCATCGAGATAGATTGCGTGAACTATACAAATTACGAATTCGACCTTTACCCGTCGCCCGCATCCTCGGCCACCGCCTCGCGGCCCTGATGAGGTAGTGAGTTCGATGAACAGTAAAAATCTCTGACAGAACTTTATCCTTTATTTTTTTCTGTTTTCCGTGGTCGAATATCTTTGCGATCAACCTCATTTATTCATCTTCTCATACTAGCCCCAAAAACTATTTGAGAAACATTGACTCGGTGGAATCAGCACGATTCTCGACGAAAGACGGAATTCTTGCTTCGTACTTCTACTTGGTAGTTCGGTTTAACATCAACGAGAGGTAGTTATAGTACGTCTCCTCCAAGCAGACCGAAAATGCCCGTTGAGCCTGTACTGGCTCTGTCTTCCACTTTTTCTTCCTCTTCTTCCTCAATAATTAGCTCGCCGTCTGGCCTGGAGATGAGAGTAATGTGATTTGCAATTACCGAAATCGTGCAGTGCGGCCCATTCACATCACTTTCCGTTTACTTGTAGAAACGCAGCTACATGATCCAGCAGATAAAATACTCGTCAAGAACGTCACAAACTTGTAGTTCGTTGTCACTACAAGAACCCTTCTGACTTCCAACTACAAAGATGAGCTAGCTAGTACGAATAGGCTTTGAAGCAGAAAGACCACTGCAAAAATTTAAATTCATGTGTGAAATCTAACCTACTAAGTAAGACTGTATGAAGTACCCGACTTTCGGAAGATAGGCTTGGAGTTCTTCGACTTGTTTCAGAACGGCACTCAGTGCCTCCTCAACTGCTTCCATGAAAGAAGGTGGGATTTCATGTCTGAAAGACGAGGGTGGGGGGCGACTTCATCGTGGATATTAACCCAATCAAAATGTTGAGGTTCGTTCTTAAGGATTGATCATGTTGCAAGTGAGAATTGATACTACAGATGTTGCAAGTGAGATTGATGTTGCAAGTGAGTTGGATTCAATTGATATTACAGAGTAAGAATTCGATAGGAGAAGATGATCGTGGTACAACCGCGGTGTACGTGTATCGTGGCACTATATTCTTGGTCTAGTAGCCATACTTATATTTGTACGTGTATCATCTATTTCCGTTGTCCCCCCGCTTCTACTTTTGAAAGCAAGCACGTAAAAAAGAAGAACTGCTCAAGGGGGAGATACTCAGAAAACAACTAGAAGAAAACAAGAAGGAATTGATCCGTACCGCGATATAATCAATGGACACTTTTCTTCATGTGCTTTGGACATAAGCTTGCTAAGCTTTGTCGGTTTCTCCGAGTTGGCTCCTTCATCCATTTCCGCGTTGTAAGCGTTTGATAAATCGATACACGCGCCATGCAGATGGAAATACTTCACTCGCATATCCTTGTGCTTTGCTCGTAAATTCACCAGCGCCTGCGGTCTGAAGTTACGGTACAACAAGGACAGTCGGAGAGTCACATAAAAGATAGAAGTGCTTGTATTGGTTTGAAGTGTAGGTGTACTTTCTTAGATCGAAGTAAGTTCAAGTAAATTTCGTACATGGATGATCGCTCGTCGAGTTATTGGAGTTTGAACATGCAAAAAAAAGATGTTGTAGTACTAGTAACAGTAAGAGAAAAGAAATAAATACGGGCTGCCGTGAACGTATACGAACCAGTAAAGAAGGAGGCCACCGCTCATGCAAAAAGCCAGTAAACTTAGGAAGAAGATAGTCCATCGCAGTATCTTCGCGCACGAAAATTTTTTTGCTTTCGACAGCGCTAGACTTGCAATTAGAAGCATCATGTTTCTGGTCTTAGCTTTTTACCTTGTTAGTTATGCCTTTCATTCCTTCCTAATTATAAGAGTGAGAGGCAACACTAACGGCAAGGAGAACACCTAAAGCCCGTTACCCTTAATGTTCGTGTCGCTAAATCCATATCCAGGAAACTCTCCTCCCCGCTCTGCTTACTGCTATTGCCGTACGACCCTTCTCGACTAGGCCATATTAGAATTGAATGACTAGTCGATGCGTCTTGACTGAGGAGATTATGTTTTTTTTTTCCACAGGACTAGCGGCTTCCTCCCTGTTAATCAATTAAACACTGAACTATCCGAGCGAATGAATGCCGCTTACAGAAGCATTAATTAAGTTATATGTCGCTCAGGCGTCAAAAGATACCTCCAGAACAGGTAAATGAATGAATGAGGTGCCACGAACACAGGATGAACAAAACTGGGCTCCTACTTTGTTGTATTTATCTATGCAGATGCAGTCCACATAAAGAGACTTTGTCTCATAATTTCTGTAGCATCGACACCGATACTCCGGTGACCCCCTCACCAATGTCGATCATATACGAAAGCTCCTCTTCAGTAAGAAGTCCTATTGATACTAGTCCGTTCCCCACGCCTGTCACGGTATCGGCCACCTCGTTCGCGAGTATTGTAGACCAGGAGACATCCACTTCGTGCTCGTGCTCACCAAAAAGCGCACTGTCGAACCCTCCGAGCGCAGCAAAAGCCTCATCGGGTTCAATATGAAATGAGCACCAGCGGACAAAGAAGAAAGAACTTAATTAATTTTGTTGTTGTTTCTAGATGATAGCTGCGGACATAACAATCTTCTATTCTTTCTCAACCTAACTAGATTAATTCACTCTTGGACCCTTCCTTGAATCAAAAAAAGCATAGAGATGCCTTCCTGACAAGACTTCCTTCCAACAGTTTGTTCAAGTGAACATCACATTTGATTGTGAGTAAAGTTCAATTCATAAGAGTAGAAATGATGATCGTGGTGGTCGTGCGTTCCTCTGCTGTCTGCGTGCTGTTCGTGTCGTTGATCTGAAGACGGAAGATTTGCTTCGTAGTCACTACTCACCATGCCAATCACAGCGACTATCCCAGCTGCCGCAAGCGTTAGCCGCTGCACAACCATGGTGTAGGAGACGCGCCGTCCGGTGACGCTGCACTAGGAGTACCGTGAAGTCACTTTTCCGTTCTTGTTCCTTTTATTTCAAATCGATCTGTTTCTGACCCAAGAAGGTCGTCGGAGTCATTTTCCTTCCCAAAGTTTGTTGATTTTTTTACGAGTGTAAGTAAGTGTGCCTCCTGGTGCGAAAACCGAGATTTTTTGTTGAGCATCCAACCTCGAGAAATTCTTGGAAGAGAGACACTGTGTCAGTGATACTTGCTCTTGTTGCTCTCAATCCAAAATAAGAGTCGTCCTTTAGGCATATCGAAGAAGGCTTCTTCTGTCTGCGCACCAACAAGCTCTGACCAAACTCATCATGCATTTATAACAAACGACTAAGTAACCTATGCATAAAGTTATAAGTAAACAGATTGAGCTAACCAGAGGAGCCAAAAAGGGCTAGAAGAGGGCGCACATGGGGAAATGCATGGACATGATAGTACAGAGAGCAATATATTAGGGTATGCACTGTGCGTAGGTAGTTTACTTTTCCCTCAGACACCGATACCGCCTAGTACACGACCTTAGTTAAGTACAAGGCGTTGACAAACAATAGAAAATGGCACCCCTTTCTAAAAACTCGTGACAAAAACCGATGCTTGAATGTGCCTTTAATACAAATGCAGACATTTCCTGAAACAGACAACCCCAGCAAAGACATCAGACAGACACCACCGATCGGGTAATCTCACACTCCGAGAGTCACAGACTCACAGGGGCTCCCGCCTCAGCCCTGCGCATTTAGCACCGGAGAATGCCTTTTCCAGACGACAAAGACAATCGAGATCATACACGAAAGCCAGACTATGAATAATCCATCGCATGTCGCAGAAGATCATGCAAAAAGCCTGTAAGAAACCGTGACCAATATGGTCACCAACACCATGTAGTACGCAAGCCGTGGTCATGATCTCCAGCGCGCCTCAATTCATTTCATACCCACAGTGCCACAGATGGGCTAAACCGTTAATTTCAGGTCGTATATTATAACGTGGCGTCGCTCCTCGTTGAAGCATTGTCTCCCGGTAATGAATTCTTGTTTTCTTCTGTCTGCTATCCATATTGTGTAGTTGCCTGTATTTCTGCCTGTACAAAGAGAATGAATTCACTACTTGGTCACAATGAACCATGAGATAGAAGTGACAATGTGGTCGCAACGAGAGACCGTCGAAGGCACTGAAAAGAAACGTGTGCAGCTGCTTTCTACAACGCAAGCATACAATTACTACAGTTAGTACAAGTCAGTGTGCACCTGCTGCTTAATATCAATTAGTGCCTGTTTTAAGTTGAGCAGAGCAACAAGGTGTCACCTCCTAGACTCAAGTGAGGTAATGCCCCACACACGTTCTGCGCAATTCACAACTACACTGCCACCTCCTCGGCATTGTTGATGCGCAATTTGTCTGTCTCATCGGCGAATTATGTTCACCGGAGTAAATAGGAACCACTAAATTTTTTTCTACTGAATTATGACCTAGATCCATCTCTTTGTATAACTTCTACTCTAGGAGACAGAATGCGATTAGTACGGATTTCTTTCGTGTAACAAACAGACGACACTCACACCTGTAGATCCTGCTGGTGTTAATGACTAATTCTTAATGATAAGGTGGACCGTGGAAGACCAAAGGCCAGATTGTCTTTTTCAAAAAAGTAACATCTTTCAGAGCCTAGAACTCAGAACAAGTTGTGCCAAGAAGGCAGCGAAGACCATACGAGTATAGCAAGCTATACAAGGAGAAACTTCATTTTTGTTTTAATCTTTTTCATGTTGTTCCCTAAGGATGGTGTTGAGTTTTATTGTCCTACAATGGTTGGAGATGAGGTGAGGTTTAAAAGAAAATTAGCTAGTTAAAATATTGTATCTCTAATACGCGTATTAGGGCTACTACTGCCCATGAGGTCCTTCTTCCTGGAAAGGAGGAAGGTGCTCACAGTAAGTTCTCCCAGGGATCTCATCCTTCTCATGGGTGCCAGCTCACAAGGATAGAGGAGAGAACTTACTTGTAGCCAAGAATAAGATAGCCTTAAGATGTTCCCAACGTAGTGCTGCCATCGTCATGTAGTTTAATCTAACATCAGCAGGCATGCAAGCAAGGAACAACATTTTGACAGGATGAAATAAGGATCTTGTTGGACGAAAGGGTAGAAAATGGGGCATGTACCTTGATGTTTATAGAGAGGGGGTCAATTAAGAATCATTTAAAAAAGAATGGAGTTCCAAGAGTACGAGTGAGAGACCGATGGATCAAAGATATGAGGACGAAACGAAGATCATTAAAATAGACGATAACAGAGAGACGAGACCGAACAGACAGACATCAAATTAAATCGAGTAAGCATAGACGAGACGAAGAGTATGAACAAAGGATCAAACGAAGATCGAGAAACAAAAAGCTGACCGTATTCGTACATATGATGCAAATTTTACGAGCTAGTATGTGGACATGAATCATTGAAATTGAAGATACGAACGTAGTTGTTGCTAAACGAGGTAGTATTTTTGTGCTCATGGGGATTGCTGTCACGTGTGGTATGAAGATGTGTGTTCTACTTATGCTGTGAAATCGTAATAGTTATTGTGAAATTGCTCGTAGTGATTTTGAATCATTCAATTTGGTCTAATTGTTGTACTCGTTGATTGTGCTTATAGGTTCTAGTGGTCTTAAGTTCGCGAATATTGATGTTGTTGCTTCTGAACGTGTTTGTCGGTCCTTGGAGGTGGTCTGTCAGACATGCGCAGTCATCTGTACTAGTAGCCAAGAATAAGCTACAGAAGTGTGGTCATATCGACTGCTCTTGTGTTCACTTCCTCGTTGATGAGTCCTATTTGCATCTATGCGCCTTTAGCCTTACGCTTCTTTACCTACCTAACCTTCTGCGGGGAGTTGCTCTGCGTCCTGCATGGGGACCTCACCTCCTGCTGGGACTTCTCCGACGTCGTCCGAGCCTTTGCTTTTTTTATCCTTCTTCTTCTTCTTTTTCTTTTCATCGCCTTCTTCGCCCTCCAATATGTTAGAGCTATCGGCGTCAATACTTCACATTGGGTTCGGATTGTTCTCTTTTTCTCATGATACAACAAGATGAATGCAAGAGACCAGATGAATCGCGACACTATCGAGTCGGCCATCCATGGAATTACTGCACATAAGTATTCTGGTATAATGCTTGTAAACTATTAAAGTACTAGATGAAAAAAAAATTTTTTTAGGATAGCATAGACCAGGTCACGGGATACTAGCATGACCTGACATGAATTATAATGTGTCGATGATCTTAACTGTCGCACCCTCGTCATCGTGCGCTGCCTTGTCCTTCTTCTTTTTCTTTTTTGCTGCACCTCCCCCTGGTGAGTATTAGACGAAGTACCTCTTCGTCCTCCTGAGTTGAAGCATAGATTCTGAGCAATCATTGATTCTGAGCAATCATAGATTCTGAGCAATCATAGATTCTGAGGAGGTCCAGATCCCTTCCGCTGTTTCTAGTGGTGACAATCTACTCATTCCAACGCGTATCTTCACAGTGCCACTGAGTGGGATACCAAAGTAAGACCTCACAACATGAGATGAAGACTAGGCTTAATCTTGGTCGTTGGCACCCTCAGCGTCTCCCGCATCCTCGACAGCCCCCAGCTCCCCAGCCTCCCCCACTGCCGGCATCGCGGCGTCTTCATTCACCACGTATCTTAGAAGAAGTACGGCGCTTGCCTGGGCTAACCAATCATTCATTCTCCACAAGCCTCAATAGTCAGATCATACATTGCAACAATTTTTACTCAATACTATCGCTTAACTCGGTTTGCCCCGTCGTTTCCATACCAGCTCCGACGGCCGCTGCACCACCATCCACAGGCTGGACGTCTGCACCCGACATGCGAGCCGCGGAGGCGCGGGTCACCTGTCCATCTTCGGGCAGCACCGCGGGCAGCACCTCTCCGTCCACGGGCGGCACCTCTCCATCTCCGGTCGCTCCCTTTTCATCCGCTGGCGGCACGACCTCTTCCTCGGGGGGCGGGACCGGCGGTTCCAGCTTGGCCGGCAACTCACCATCCTCAGTGACAAGGATGTCAGGATTTTCGTCGGCTAATGCGTTGTACAAACCCGCCATTTCTTGGAGATCCTTCCGCAAACGACGCATCTCGGTGGCCCTGAGATGAATAGAACATGAATTATAGCTATCGAGCAAAGAAACACAAGTAGATCGATGAACCCGATATTTCAAAAGCTATTGATTCAAAAACCATTGAAGTTGCTAACGTCGGGCGACCTTGTTACAACTACTGTGATTCCCACTACTTCAAAATAAGTCTAATACGTATGCATGAGCATATTTTCTATAATCTATAGCACTCTCGCAACAAAAGATTACACTTATAATATATATGCTCCAGGGCTCAGGGCGGGAGGCCCCCCCCGATCTAACTTTTTGAGGGGGAGGCCTCCCCGCCCCGGCCCCTCTTTTCGAGGGGCTGCCGGGCGGGAAGGCCTCAAAGCGCCAGTTCTGCTTCCTTCTGGCTTCTTGCGTGTACCCTACAGACCTGGCAAAGGTGGCAAAGGCTGGGCCCTCTTGTCGTGTCGCATGTACCCGACAGAGCTGGCAAAGGTGGCAAGGCTGGACCCCTCTGGCGTGTTGCATGTGCCCGACACTACAGACCTGGCAAAGGTGGCAAGGGTGGACCCCTCTGGCGCGTTGCATGTGCCCAACCCTACGCCAAGGGGGTGGGTCCCGCCTTGCCTCCTCTGCCAGCTCTGTCGGGCACACGCAACACGACAAGAGGGCCCAGCCTTTGCCAGGTCTGTAGGGTACACGCAAGAAGCGGGAAGGGGTCAGAAGTGGGCGCTTTGAGGCCTTCCCGCCCGGCAGCCCCTCGACAGACCTGGCAAAGGTGGCAAGGCTGGACCCCTCTGGCGTGGTCCACCCCAGATCCATCAACAGGGGGGGGGGCCTCCCTCCCTGGTAGATATATACAGAGATAAAAAATCTTATGGTTGTACTGAGGGTCCTTGTCTTTCAGCGTCCAATACAGCATGAGTCCGCCGCTCGTCATGATCGCGAGAATGCAGAAGGTCAGGATCAAACTCCGTGGTACCGTACCGCCCGAATGATCCAACTCCGGTTTCGTCATCACACCAGTCACCTGCGAGACCGTCGTCTGTAAGAACTCGAAGAATTAGAGCAGATTTCTTCACATCTACCTACTAACTTGAGCGCGCGACCATCAGCATCATCGACATGAGTGGCACAAAGAAATTATGATGAATTGAGTAGGAGTAAGTACTTCTACTTCATCAGCATCACCATAAATGTGTAAGTTACTTAGTACTTCAGCAGCAGCACCGTAAATGTGTAATTACTTCATCAACATCACCATAAATGTGTAAGTACTTCATCAACATCACCATAAATGTTTAAGTACTCCATCAAAATCTACATCAGTATCTGAGGACATGCATAGCATCGATTTAACATTTTCCAATCTTCTATTGATTTGAAATTGATCATAAGTGAAGGCAGAGGGCATCAGAGTCGTGTCTTTAGGACGAACCGCTTCATCCATATCTTCTTCTCCAGCCAGAAATTTCGAAAAAATCGATTGCTCTTCCTTCGGAGCATCTGCACCCCATAGCGAGTCCGCCAAGATGGTAAATGCCTCATCCGGTCGAAGATGAAGGACTAGCTTGAGGAGGGGAAGGGCACCTAATTGAGAGGGAACATCAAGGGGGTGCTTTTATATACCAGGAACTACAGGCACACGCAGCGCTACAAACAAGAGTTTGTGTGAAGATCGTAGA
This sequence comes from Amoebophrya sp. A25, assembly GCA_905178165.1. NCBI lineage: Eukaryota > Dinophyceae > Syndiniales > Amoebophryaceae > Amoebophrya > Amoebophrya sp. A25. Next base: position 918,688 of record CAJINU010000035.1, read on the forward strand.
AGTTCAGATGCTATAGGTATTGATGACACAGAATAAATCGAGAAGATAGTAGAGCACACACAAGCTGGAATGCACAGTGTGCAACAAAGCGAGGTGAGAACGAATTGCGATACATGAAGATAGATAGAGACAAAGTGAATTCGAGAATGGTAGATAGATGAAGACATACTCTAAAAGTAGACAGAGTGAATTCGCTTGCAAAGGAAATGCATGAACATGCGCATGCACAAGGTAGTTCTCACAAAAAAAATAATAATCTTCAGCGACTTTTTAGCATAAGTGAATGTAGCCGACACCGCCGCCAAAGGCAGGGCACGCACCAAAATATGACCAACCATTTTCACCAAGACGCTACGTTGACTCTAGGTGGAAAAACGTCGTCTTCTGTAGAACCGCCTCTCCCCGTTCGCACACGAAATCGACTTCCACGACTTCCTCCACTCCCTCTGACTTGATGAGGAACCTTTTCCTTGATGATGCCCGACTTCGTTGCTGCACTCCCTCGCAGTTTCCTACAACTTCTCAGCCTCCCAGCGTGGTCCTACCACTTCTACTTGCAGTTCTACCACTTTGCGTAGTCCTACCACTTTTGCGAAGGAAGATTGATGTCGATCGCTTTGCTTGCAGCTGGAGCGAATCCATCGGATCCTTTCTTTCCAACTTGCCGGACAAGAGACCACGTCAACTTCCTAGTGATAAAAGCGACAAATTCAAATATTACACTTGTATTGATTCTGAGGATTTACGACCCTCCAAACGTCTACTGCGTTTTAAGAAACAAGCATTGATGGGATACGCGTCGAACTCATCAGGTAGACCTTAGACAAAAAAAAGAGTTTACTTCTCTAGAATAACAGATGACGTCAAAATAAGATGAAATAGGTCACGTCGTGCGCTAGCAATGTGATGAGTAAGAAAAACGAGACGCGATGTCTAGTTCACATAGGAGAAGCATGGCCGTGAAGTATAAATTCAGTAAATAATATATTAGTATTTATAGTGTTAGCAATATATTTAAGACCAAGGTTTCTCCTTAAGGGGGCCTCCTTAAGGAACTTCCTTAAGGAAATTGCATTCCTTAAAGAATTTCTATTATAGAAATCTATTATAAGGCTCCCTTGAGGGCCAAAAGTGACCCTTAAGGGAGCCCCTTAAGGGGACCCGTGCAATAAAGTTGGGCTAATATCAGACCATTCCTTAAGGGCCACCTCTTAAGGGGCTCCACTTGCTAGCTTAGCCGCGGCTAGCTAGCTCGCTGCTTAGCCATAGCTAGCTTACTAGCATAGCAATAGGATAGCTCGCCTGCTAGCTTAGCAGTAGCTAGCTAGCTTGCTAGGTTAGCCTGCTAGCTGCTTAGCCATGGCTAGCCTGCTCGCTACTTCGCCATAGCTAGGAAGCTTTCTAGCGGCTTGGTCATAGCTTTAGCTAGCAAAGTTAACCATAGCTGGAGCGCTAGCTGCTTGGCCATAGCTAGCTTGCTAGCTGCATAGCCATCGCAAGCCTGCTAGGTTGGCCATATTAGCCGGCAAGCGCGCCGGCTTGGCGCTAGCTTAGCCATTGCCAGCTTGCTAGCCTAGCCATGGCCACCCTGCTAGCTTAACCCGGCATCGCCAGCCCTAGCTGCATAGCCATCGCAAGCCTGCTAGGTTGGCCATATTAGCCAGCAAGCGCGCCGGCTTGGCGCTAGCTTAGCCATTGCCAGCTTGCTAGCCTATCCATGGCCACCCTGCTAGCTTCGCGCGGCATCGCTAGCCTGTTTCCCTAGTCATGACCAGCTTGCTACCTAGCAGCCTCGCCAAAGCTAACCTGCTAGCTTAGCCGTAGCCACTCCAGCCTGTCAGCTTCGCAATAGCTAGCCAGCTGGCTTAGCAATGGCCAGCGTCCACGCCGGTCCATTCTAAGCCAGCCGCGCGTCGCTAGCTTGATGACTTAATCTTAACGGCTTGCTTCGTTTGTCTTATCTGTCTAGTTGCTAAGTGCTAACCTATGCCCAGCGCAGCGGTCCCTTGCTTGATAGGCCCGCTCTCTGGGCATGTATTTATATGTATGAGAAAGTTCCTCCCACTCATGCAACATTGAGATTATTTTTATATATTTGTAACAAGTAGTTGATGTTGTAGACACCGACTCAGGATTGCAATTACTTGGTGGGAGGGATTGGGACGCAGGGGCGTGAGGTCTAGATTGATATCCAAAACTGGTAGCATCCAGCTTGATTGTTAAGGGTGTCTTAAACACAATGACGAACCGATCTTAAACATGCCGAACCTCAGAGAGATATGTTTCAAGTTTCAAGATTACGGATCTCGATCGCGTCAGGGATGCCGTGTGCACCGACGTCACGAGAGGTGAAATACGGATCTATTCGACGTCACATACCGAACCCAAATACCAAAGTCCCGAACCTACTAAACACCGAACTTGATACCGATTCTTGCTTTCACGCTCTGAATGTGGGAACTTTCGATGTAGCGTCTGTCCGTCTTGATGACAACCGAGGTTCTGAGACCGACGCCTGCTGCAAGTTGCGGCACCCTATCCGGCACTACTCTTTTCACAATTCTAACATGATCTCTTTCGATCGCACCATTTGAATAAAGGGCATCCCGCGAAAACCGGGCACCTCTCGCAGCGAATTAGCGAAATCACACTCGAACACTTCTAACCGCACGCTGCAGCTAGCTTCCCACAAAGGAGCGCGAGCATCTCCCTCAATGGAGAGTGTAACCACTCCTCTCCTTATCGAGGAAGCAACGCGCTGTCTATCTTATATCGACCAAGCATATGTAGAGAAAACTTTTAACTAAATACAGCCGGATATTCTCGTTACCGAAGAAGGGAGATCATTAGGTTTTCTTTGTCGGTTCAGATATTGTTATTGTTCGGGGGACTTGGACATTTATTACTGATAGATTAGTTAGAGACTTTCAGATATTTTTAAGAAGGACCCTTCATTCTGTGGTCAGGCAGTGGTGTAATGAGATGATTCGTCATCGACATGAAGTTGCTTACTCAAGAGAATACTTTTATGATGGTTCTTGATCGGTTGCATAATTGAAGAATGAATGTGATAGATGAACAGACTACCAAATGCAGATGATATCGATGGTATTTGTTAGGAACTCTGCTTTGATGTTGCAACTCGTGCAGCTCTCGCAGATTGTTCCGAGGTCTTTTTTATGTTGCAACTGGTGCAGCTCTCGCAGAAGATGGTGTGAACATTTGATGTAGACTGAACAAGTATGAAAAACCGTTTCCTCTTCTTCACGTTGAATCTCTGTCACACTCTCTAGTATTTTTTCTAGGTCGTAATAATTTGTAATTGATGTAGTGTGGGAATATAGTATCACTGGATATGCATGAGCCAAAATAGCGTCTATCCACGAAGAGGAGCACTTTCTCGGAAAAATTACTTATTATAAGGCGATAGTTAAAAAACATAACAAAAAAAAATATATATAATTAGTAACCTATAGTATAAGCCTACATTATTAAGCTATCTCACTAATCTATATTATTAACCTATATTATTAATCTAGGCTATTAATCTCCTCACTGATCACCGCCACAACACTCCCCGCATACCACGCCGGAGATTAGGCAGCTTCTCTCGCGAGGCTCTTGGCGATAGCCTCCGGCCCTTTCTCCTCACTCTAAAGCCCGATAGTCTCCAACCGTTTTCATTTCTTGTCGGAACTTACGCTGCGGCCCCGTGGCAGACTACCAGAAAAGAAGCCAGAAAAATGCCCGACGGGGGTAGGGGCGCAACCTTTGGACCGAAGGCCCTTGGACCAGAAACCTTCGGACCAGGCAGAAACCTTTGGACCAGAAACCTTTGGACCAGAACCCTTTGGACCAGAAACCTTTGGACCAGAAACCTTTGGACCAGAAACCTTTGGATCAGAAACCTCTGGACCAGAAACTTTTGGACCCGAAACCTCTGGACCAAACCTTTGGACCAGAAACCTTTGGACCAGAAACCTTTGGACCAGAAACCTTTGGACCAGAAACCTTCGGACCAGACCTGCAGACCCAAGACCTTCAGACCAGAGATCTTTGGACCATAGACCCCTGGATCAGAGATCTCTGGGCCCAAGACCTCCGGACCCCAGACCTCTGGGCCCAAGACCTCTGGGCCCAAGACCTTTGGACCGAAGACCTCTGACAAGAGACCACCCGCGACGACAGACATCATCTGACGAACGACCTCTGCCAGAAAAACTAACGCCAGACCTGTGGCGCAAGGCCCTCGACGAAAGCGAAGACCTTTGACGAAGGACGTCAGTCCGACGAACGAGGTCAGTCTGGCGAAAGACGTCAGTCCGACGAACAGAATGAATCTCACGAAAGACATCCGCAGCCCGAAGAGAGGCCCCGCCCCGCCTGTTCCGACGCAAGGCAGACGCCTGGCGAAGCAGTGCGCCGGTTTGGCAAGAGGCGCCACCTGGCTGGTCAGTGCATCAGCCTGACGAACGGCGCCGAGCTGAAGAAAGCCACCAACCTGACTAAAGGCGTGAGTCTTGGCCCAGCGAAAAACGTCGGCCAGGCGAAGCGCTTCACCTTCAGTCTGACGAAAGGCGTCAGCCCTGACGAGCGACTTCGCCCGGACGAAAAGCCTCAGCCTGGCCCAAGACGTCTGCCGAAGGACTCCGGCCTGCCCGACCAAAGCCGCCGGCCCAGCGCAGAGCGCTGGCCTGACGAAAGGCATCAGTCTGATGAAAGGCCTCGGCCTCTATCCTGGCGAAAGACGTCAGCCAGATGAGGGGCTCCAGCCTCAGCCCGGAGCCTCACGCCCCCGCCAAGTGCGCCCGCCTTTTTCTGACGAAGGACACCCGACGAAACAAAGAAGAAGCCCCGCCGGGTGTAAGCGCGTAGAGAGACCCAAGCAGCGCGGCCATGCGTTGCATTTTCTTGCTTGACCCGTCAAGGTCGCCCCTCGTTCTTGCCTGGCGCCGCCGTGAGGCGTTTGCGCGCGTTGCGGCTTGCGAATTCTTGCGCGTTTCTGGTGGCTCTCTTCTGGTTTTTTTGTTGGACTGCCGTGGGGAAGAATTTGCAAGACCCCCCGGCAATCCCATAAAAAAAACCGAAGGCAGCGCAATGTCCTGCCCATGGGTCGACGCATCTGCGTCGGGACTCGGCTCGTGTCGTGGTCAATTCGTAGAGTGCAACAGCCCACCCGCGGGCTGTCTCTGCTCTAGCGGCTGTAGCCCCTGGGGGGCAGGAAAGTGCTAAACTTGAAGCCAGGCGAAGCTCGTGGAGGCTAGTGTTTTCTGTTATCAAATGAGCGACGTTTTCTGTTAAATGCAGGCACTCACTGTCACGAAAGCTTGCTGTAGTTGTGAAGTTTGCAATGTCATCAGAATGGAGATACTTACAGACTGGTCTATCACTTCTGACCTCTAGGCAGGCATAACTTTGTTTTCAAGATATGAAGATAAATTTGGAAAATGCTACTAGCACCCGAACCTCATGAAAAGGCATCCTATAACCTTCTTTATTTTTCCACCCGCTTGCAGATTGTTCTTTCAGATGCAATTCCGACATTCTTGAGGGCTCTCGAAATCGACGATAAATCAGTGAGGAGGCCTTGGTTCCCCTAGTGGAAATCAGGAATCCTCCATGATGATGATCAACGAACTACCGAGTAGCACAACAAATCGTCCAAGTCCAAGAATGTGAACAAGTATTCCTGATTACGTCATAAACGAGTCACCGAAGCCTTGGACTGCAACCGCAACTTCGGGACCTTCAGGCATTACACTTATGAGACCATCGCCATCCTCGTCATTTGCTCCGTACTCGTTGCCCTCAGGTAGGCTTTCTAGTGCCGCTTTTGCTGCTGCTCCCTCTGCTGCCGCGATCTCCGCTGCCTCCGCTGCCGCTGCCTTCTCCGCCTCAAGTTGTGCTGCCGCCTCAGCCTCGGCTGCAGCTTGTGCTTGGGCTAGGGCTTCGGCTTCCGCTTGTGCCGCGGCCTCCGCTGCTGCTCGGTTCGTTTCCTCCTCTGCGATCCTCCTTTCCTCTTCTGCCTTCCTCGCTTCCTCCTCTGCGATTCTCGCGGCCTCTGCAGCTTGTCGCTCCCTCTCCTCCATTTCTTAGAGAATTTAGCTCCAGGTCGTCATTAGTTCCTGTTGTAGAGCCCTAAGCCTTACTAGAATGGAGGTTAGGTTAGGTTGTGGATTCTGCGCATTGAGCCCCCCGGGCTCCTAGCTCAACTCCAAGAATGATGGGCGACTTGGATAAAGTGAGCAGATCCACCGAGGCGGGGACTTGAGTAAAGTCGTTGCCAGTGACCGAGTGTGACCGATGTCCTTCTTCTGGGTCTTTCCACTCCTCTCTTCCTTATGGACCGAGCATTTCTTGTTTGACATTTTTCCACTTCCTTTTGCACTTTCGTTAGAACTGACGACCTGTTTGTTCACCCACTAACGCACCCCTGACACACGTCCACCGGCGCTATCCGCAGGGTCCGCTACGAGCCGCGCGACAACAGCCTTAAGGCCCCAGCAACGACTGGCACTGGCCTTAACTTGTTCATCAGCTTGATTGGACTGGCACTGGCCATAATACAGGAAGAAAATCAATCAAATACATAGTACTTATCTACTTTTACTAATTAAGCTCAAGGGACAAGCACAAGATCTATACTAGATTCTGAAGGGACAAGACCCCCTGGTACAGAGCTCTCATCTTTATCTCCCTTACATTACTTGATTCCCCTATTGGTTTTCTAGCGGGGTCTCTTCTCCGAAGATGTCAGTGACCACTTCCCCTGTTCTCTCAAGATGTCGGTGATCCCAATCTAGGTTGTGACCAAGTGTCGATGTCAGTGACCAAAATCTAAGTGCTGGTGACCAATGAAGTCTGAGCCTTAATCTTCAGCCTTCTGGCGCGCGATCTCCGCTGCGATTGCTGCGTCCTTTTCCTCCTTTCTCGTATACAACGTCTTGTATTTCCCCATGTAGTCCTCTAGCATCTCTTTCAACGCATTCAGTTCCGGTGTCCTATAAAAAAAGTAAGGTCGATTACATATATTCGAAGCAAAACATCATTCTCAGTGAAAGAAGAACATTAGAAGATTCAGATCTAAATCTTCAATATTAGATTTGAGGTAAAAATAATATTATCAATCATGATCTTCAGTCTAATAAATCAATGAGTCGTCGACATTGTCCATATTTTTGGTGGATCATGATCCTAAGTAGTACAATACACTGAGAGTAGTGCTGGATGGTCCACTTCAAAAACGTTCACAAGTGGTATTCAAGCACTCTTTTCCGCGTATGATCTCTACCTACGTACTGTGTATTCTTCTATCAAAAACTTAGGTTTTGGTATTCTTTTAAAACTAGAAGTAGTAGTACCTGTCCACAAAGCCTTTGGGAATTGTCGGCGGTATGACAAGGAAATACAATGCGACGGTTGTTCCCGCCAGCAAAAAGACGATAATACTCAGAACTGCCAGAATCCAACGAGCCACTTGCGTGCCCTTTGGCCCGAGCTTTTCCTTCTCCTCCCTTCATTAGAAGCCCCACCTAACAAACTACGTATACTTCTCAATGAATATGAACAAAACTAAAACAATGAAAAAATAAGTGGAAATGAATCAAATACGCACTTACAACCTCCTCCTGAACAAATCGAATCTGATAAAAAGAAACACATCCGTTATACACTCAAAAATCATTACATTTACAAGATAAACTTCATCAATGAATGTTGAGCATAAAGAAAAGTGTTCGGACTAACGCCCACGGCGCCGAGAAACGATGCTGCCAACACTTGCGTGAATTCGTCTGTGTCGACGTCGCTAGGCGCGAAGAGACCCGTTGCAATTGCACAACTTAGAGACAAACAAGATAGAAGGAGGCTGCTTGGATATTGTTCATGTGACAGTGTTCTGCGCATTTTTTTCACATAGTTATCATGTAGTGGTGCGTGCTCCGTGTTATAGTCCTCCTTTGACCGTTTTTGCCTACAGGGCACAGCACATTGTGTTTCCCGTTTTTGTCCGTCTTTTAGGACCTCCGCGGTCCACCTAGGTAAAGTTCTTTGAATCATCCATCACACGACAATTGATTTGTGGTGCTTCTGCCTATACAAAACTAGAGCCTGCAAACTGACTGTAATAAATTCACTAGGGTTACAAATAATAATAATGTTGATTACTTGGTAATCTGGAGAGAAACCACGCATAACATTAACCCCTCCTTCACGGACCAAGTGCCGCTACTCTGGTCCGCGTATCGAACGCCGGAACCACGCAGAGAGTTCGGGAGAATTTGGGGTCTACTCACATGTTCATCATCCATACCGCTTTCCGTGATGATGATTTTGCTCGATTGTTCCTTGGTTGCGAATGCGCACACAAATGTCGCCTGAGCTAGCACACCCAGACAAAGCTTCGCCATCTTTATCATCTTCCTATTCAGTAGTAAAGTTGTTTCCAACGCGTGGTGAGGTAGATCTTGATACTTGTTATAAACTTGACGTTGCGGTGGGGGAGTCAAGTATATCTTGTAGGTACAAAGCTTTCTCTGCGAGAGAATGTTGCTTCAATGACTCGAATTCGTAATAGGGTGCCTCGAATGCATGTACACTAAAGAAGTGTCGACTTTCTTTTTCGCTGTGTTAAGTCGCTATGAGCTATATGTATATACATGAGAGTCACACTAGAAACAGCTGCGAAAGAAGGAAACGGGGCGCAACGGCCTGCCGAGGTGATGCTCCTCATCGCAGTGGCGCGCGCGATGATCTTGGACCGAAGGGACAAGACCGAGAGCCCAACAGCCGCGCCGAAAGAAAGCCGAAATGCAGTTCCTCGCGGTGACTGCAAGAGAGAGACTTCGGCGCGGACAAAGACTACTGCCCAACACCCAAAACCCAAGAAAGGGCAGGGCGACGAACGGCTCGGGAGGATCCTGGGTGGGCCGAGGAAAACGCGCTCCGCCAGCACTCTCAAAAGAGAGCAAAGAAATCCAACCGACAAGCCAGCGGCCAGGTCGCGCGCTGTTTTCTCTATGCTTCTCCTGAATATAAAGCGCCCGCGCCTAATAGATGAGGCGCCGAAGCAGTAAAACATGAATCAGTCACAATCTACTTATCTAAGCCGTTCAGTTCAGGCCGCTAGTAATTCCCACATCGTCGTCCCGTGTTCCCTGGACAGTCTTGACAAGTGTCAGCACGCGGAGAATCTTAACAAGTTTCCCGAGGGGGGTCTTGACAGGTGTCACGCGGAGCGTCATGAGCCACGGGGAGCGCCATAACTGTCAACAGGAGAAATTTGACAAGTTAGTGTCGCGCGCCGCGTTTTGTTTGACAATTGTCCTAAACAGCGAGGAGGGGCGTGGCAAGTGCCAATCATACACTCAGCTTGGCGATCGTGTCCCAGAAAACCTTTCACAAGATGTTGCACGCAGGTTTTCTTGAACAAGATTGCCCAGCCTTGACAAGTGCCAGAAAAGGAGACGCGACAAACGCCACACGGACGAAAGCCGTGACAAGTGTCACGGCGAGGGCATTGGCAAGTGGCAGGGCGTAACAACTGCCATGAGGAGAGTCATGACAAGGGCCAAGGCCGGCGAGAATCTTGAAAAGTGTCAAGGGGAGCACCCTGACAAGTGCCAGGGTGGGGATCAGTCTCGGCAACTACTGTAACGGCAACGGCCTTGACAAGTGTCAAGGGGAGCACCCTGACAAGTCCCACGGGGAGACGCCTGGCAAGTAGCGCCAGGGCGAGGGCCTTGACAAGTGTCAAGAGAAGAGCCGAGAGTCCTGACAAGTGTCAAGAAAAGTTCCCGATCCCAACTTCGATCAAAATGCTGGCCACTAGTGCAGGAAAGTGAAATATTGGCCCGTCTGGCACAGCTACAACTAGTTTCAGATATACGGCTGCATAAAAGTAAGTAGAAAGATGGAGCGATCCACATGACCAACCTAACTGCAGATCATCCAGTAAAATTTCACTTACCTACTCAAAGGCTGTTAAGTAACCGTCAACCTCAGGATCTAGACGTGTGCCGATTAGGGGGGAGAGGAAGAGAGTGGAGTTGGGTGAAGGCTTTTTGCCTGGAACTTGATTCACTCCTTATACAACCACGCGTTGTCTGCTCTGACGACCGATTCTCGCTTAGCAACGGCAGTACAGAGACCACATATGGAGGACAAGGACAGACTCTTTTTCAAGGCCGAGTGCAAACTACAGGAGACCGATGGTAAGATGAACCACACAAGATACCGTTGCTGTGTCGGCCAAATCACCGATTCTACGAAATGAAAAACTCTCAACATCAGGGAAGCACTAGATCTCATTTCAGAACATGAGACTCTCTAAGGTGAAGCCTGGTGAGGGACTTCACACCTCGTACAGTATAGTTCACCTGCAACGTCGTCACATGGAGCTATGCCAATTCTTCAATTTCGAACCAACGTTTGCACGAACGTGGTAAATTGTTCTCCAATCGTACTTTTATCTTGGTTTCCTGGCGGTGGTCTGGTAAATTCTTGAAGTTAACATTATTGGAATTTCTACAGATCTGCCCTATAAAATGATTTTGTAAGCCACCTTGCGGGCATTCTTCATGCGCCAGCGGATTCACCGCTCTCTTTCTACCTGATACTACCTGTTCGAATGACATCATGTCAAGTTGTCAAGAATGAATACAACATTGATTATAGATACCTTTCAAATACGGAAATACAACTGGGATTTAGAATATCTATAATGAATTTGTACTTACATGGGAAATTAACTGGGTCTATGCTTAATCACTTCATTTAAAATTTGGACTTTGTTGCTGTACATGGGTATACACTTAGGGTCTAAAGTAGGCAGCTTGAGCACATTTTTTTATTCAGGAAAGGACGACTGAGTTATGATTTACATTGCGAATTATAACGTACAGCGACATGGATAACACGAACAAGAAATGACCATTGCCTTCATGCAGCGTAAGACGCTTTCATTTCTTCGAATAGAGGAAGATTGGGTATTTTCCCTCATCTACATGTCCTCAATGAATGCGGCGAACCACATGGTTATCCGATGTGAATGATGTGATTGCCACTCTATCGCGACTACGGTCGTCGACATATTTGCTACGAAATTCAATCTTCATGTTTTGGCTGCACACATCATCGTGCAGTATGTTGTCACATGCAATATATTTCTATGTTGTCTCCAACCACGAGTGGAAAACAAGTCAAGTTCAAGCGCAGGTAACAACATCTAATACAAATTTCATGTAAATATCTAAGCACAATGGTACAACTACAAAGTATCAGTAGCTAGAGTAGATACGTCCAACATCTCTTCTAATTAGACGACCTACTTACGTCAATAATGCCTGGCCTTCCCCTTCCGGTAGTTCGGGGATCTCTGCGTCTAAGTCCTCTTCGTACACTTCCTTCTGCTCCTCATCCTCAGAAGCGCTGCTTCCAGGCCCCCTTGCGCTTAAATGTGTTGACTGCGGTTGTTCATCGTCATCATAGAACCCCGACTCTTCAGCGCTGGTGTCCAATACCTGCAAAGACACGCTCTCTTAGACAAAAAACGCGACTTCTGAGGGTGACCGTGAAATCTTTGCCTAGTTGTAGAGTGGTATTAGGTGGTAAGGCACTGCTAAAAGTACTGCATCGACCTGCAGAGACAAACTGATACAGAAGTATATAACAAAAAGTCGCATTGCACCATGTTCAATACTTCTACGCGGGGGCTCTTATTGTTCCTCAAATGAAAAATTTTCTTTCCTCTCATAAAACTGCTGCGCAGGTTGATGCTGAGTCAATGCGGCGTTGGCTCTCTGCAGTTTGAGACATTCCTCGCGCAATCGCTCGTGCTCCTCTGCCAAACGCAACAGCCTCAAGTATTCCCGTCTCTCCAATTTCAAATCCGTTCCGATCACTGGGACGCGCCCACCACTGAAAATACGAAAGAATCAAACGATGGATGCAGCATCAAACACCTTCAAAGAAATAAATTAAGTACAAAAGGAATCGTCATCATCCATGGCTACTGTTGAAGTTCGTTGTAAACAGATAATTCTGATTGGCAAGAAAAAAATTGCAAGATCATTCCTGATGGAATACTAATCCACCTTGCAGCTCCCGGTGTATTTTGAACTCTGTCAAGGAGAGCGTAGCAAGACATGAGCAGCAGCAAGAGCAGGATAGTCATCAGAAAAATAGCAATCGCCCACTTGAGACCATTGCCCGTTTTTTCTTCCGCCGACTTTTTCGCTTTTCCTACGCCACCCCGAGGATACCCGTTCACCATCTTCGGATCGGAAACGATTCCTGTGCTTGTCTGTTTATATTAGAAATAGAACTAGAAGGCTGTATCAAACTGTCCTGATATCCAGTTTGTTCTCTTCAAAGTCAATCAATTCAATCAAAACTCGATTTTCTTAAAAGATTATAAAACCTACAACTGGCAACATCAAGTTTCTAGAGCTAGACGACCTAGAAAGAAGAAAAACCATTAGTCATAAATGAAAGAGTGCAAAGCGGTTCTGGCATCCCGGAACGTGACCAAACCGTATTCGACAAAAGTGCCGTCTAGATCGTAAGCCGGAAGAAGATCTAGCAATGCATTAACTCCACTCTGTGCCGCCTTGTGATGACAATGTTCAGGCTCAGGTTGAATCTGATCGGATTGACGGGCATGGATTGTAAAGTTGACGTCGATTGATACGACCAGGTAAGCAATTGTACAACTACTAAGTGCTATGAGAAGTAGTGTTCCTTCGCGTTCTAAATCTAAAGTTTCTCCACAACTACCATTCTACTGGCATATGAAGGAGCAAGGGTACAACAGTATGTATCTGTAAGGTCATCAAGAGTCTGGTAAAACGACTACGTACTTGCCCGTACGAGAATAGAGCAAAGTGAATGATTCAACGACGGACCTAAGATAGATAGAAAGTTGTAGCAAGCGAAAAACAGGAGAAATCATCAATAGTAGTACGTAGTCGTAGTAAACCCAATCTGGGGGTACAATCAATCGGCATGAAAAATTATCAGTACACCACATCCCGAGGCCGGCGGTAAGTCTGCTGTAGCCAATGTGCAGCACAGAGATGCAAACAGCATCGTCCGTCGGCCTATCTTTTTTACGCGACGCACCTCAACCCTTGTAGGGCCTGCGGAACAAGCACTTGGTGACGCCATACTGTTTGTCTTTTGGTTGATAGTTACTTCTTGAGCTGTTGGTGACATTCACACTGAATCGAAAATTCAATTCTTGAAAAGGACGGGCCTCGAATCGAGATTTCGGCACTGTAGAAGGACGTATCTATCGCTTGAGTTAGATACAATCTGAAAAAGTGTATTCATCGGCTTTCCTTGTCTAGTTCCAATCACGACCCTTGCTATTCATCGCTAATGAAAAGGAGGAAACAGAATTATATATGATGTGAGAAGAAAAGTGTGTTCCAATAAATATGGGAAGCCTACTACCAATTTATATTTTCGGTCGTTTATTATCAAGGTAAAGGATGTCACTACATTTTTACTTCATTTCACTTATCCAGATGATTGCAAAACATCGTCGTATCTATCTCCTTTCAATATCACATATTGAGTCGCGGGAGAGGCATTCTGAGGAAAATGGAGGGTGAGTTCTGAGAGGTAGAAGAACGTTCGCTAGTATCACAGGTGACAGACCGATGCCTTCACATTCACGCGCCGATGCATACAGAAAATCCTCCCACCGATTCCTTCACCGATGCGAACCAGGCCAAAACTGGTGCCTCGGTGGACTAAGCTCATCACAGATAAGGCAAAAGGGATCGAGTCGAAACTCAATTTCTTGCATTACGATCGAATGATGAACAAATTTCTGAGGCGCAGAAAATACTAATACCGATGAACTACGGAAGTTAATGAGTAGACAGGAGAAGTTGCACGAACGAACGCGAACCAAGCTCTAGAACCGTGACACAGAACACCACATGCATTTCGAGAGAACCCGGCCGATGCCCACGAGTGTGCCCTTGTTCGCGGCCATCCGCAACTGTAAAATTTGCTCATTTCCTTTGCTTGCACACTTCATCGATTACCATTAAGACAAGCTTCCAGTACTAGACGCGGACTCCAGGAATGTTGTTATCAAGAGCCTTATGGTAAGAGGATTCACAGTCAGCTTGTTGCTTGAGTTCTAGTAAGTACATTCTTTCAGGATGAACGAACTAGTCAAGGACGACGAGGTGGATGAATGAAGTAGTAGTACTAAACGAGGAAAGATTATACATAGGTCTCGCTGTTCACATCTGTTCTATCTAGTCATGTGTCTCGGATTATTATTATTTGTTATTATTATGTTCGCGCGCGACCCTACCGCCTCGCACACGTCGCGCTCGCGAGCGCCCCTGCCATCTGTCACTGAGGACGTTGACGTAAGGGCACTAGGGACCTTCCTGCCGGTCTGGTTGTCGGAGAGGCCCCAAACTAATAATTTTGATGTTAATTTCAGACTATACTAACTAAACGATCACCATATGACGAGTATGCGAATTTTTGACATCTGTGTTGGATACAAGTGTCGGAAACTTCTATATGTGCGAACTATGAATAAGATTGGACTACGCGATGCAAGGCTAATGCTAATAGAAAAATGGATGGCGCTAAATCACGAGAGCAGGACTGAACTTAGTTCCCTCTCAGTCTCCTTTGCGGACACAATGTGACAATAAAAACTGGCTGAGAAGTTACAATGTGTATGTGAAGATAGATAATATATGACATCTCAAATAAAGGTTACTCATTTCTTGCATTAAGGTTAGTAGGCAAACACTAAATAACCCTAAATAACATATCCAAACGAATACCATTTAGGATTTCTCTAACACTTAACAGGACTGACTTTTACATCAAGAGCTTCGATCGTCCAAAACTCCCCAAGTATGTACATGAGGACGAATGCAAAGCACAGTATGTGTACAATGAAACTGAAAGCGTGTGCGACTCCACTTCCTATGGAAGTTAGCCAAGTACTTCTTCGCTAAAAATTTCTACACGGGTA
Source organism: Amoebophrya sp. A25 (assembly GCA_905178165.1). Classification (NCBI taxonomy): domain Eukaryota; class Dinophyceae; order Syndiniales; family Amoebophryaceae; genus Amoebophrya; species Amoebophrya sp. A25. Next base: position 933,704 of record CAJINU010000035.1, read on the forward strand.
AGCAGATCATAACTGATGAGTGATCTATTTGTATTTCTATGCGAACTACTATACATATACTAGCTAGTACTCGGTACGTCCAGGAGTCATGATTACTGCTAGCAATCTGGCTGCTCTTCGGTTAAGACTGAATCGGAAGACCCGACTCGGCATGCTTGTGCAGCATGAGGCGCATTTGCGACCGAATGACGCGCATTCTTCGTTCGTTCGCTCTCCTCATCTCGTGATGCGCAAAGGCGGCCATCTCGTCCCCGATTAGGTCCTGCGCGTTCGCGTTCACGGATCGCCTATGCCCGTCGAATTCGATCAGACTTCCCGGTTGCGAAAATTTGTTCGGTTTTTTCTTCTTCCTTCCGTCAGACGGCTCATCTGCTGCTTCCTCCGCCTCTGCCGGTTTGGGAGGCACGGCTTGCATGTACCCATCCGGATACTCCTGGCACAGTTCTGTTACTGTATCTACGATGCCGGAGTCGGGGTACCAGCACCGGTTCCCTTGCTGTGCTTCGCGTGATTTCAGCAGTGCCTGCCATATGTCGCGCCACCCCGGGTCACGTACTGGCCATACTGGATTCAACGGAAACGAATAGCCTGAATTTTGTAGGCAAGGTGGATGTTGATGTTGTAAAAAAGGTAAAAGAAGCGAGAAACAAATAACCTGATTTTTGTAGGCAATAAATGCGCATGCAATCAGCATCAACGCGTCTCAAGTAGTCCTCCTAAACTAACGGCAAGACGAACCACGTGCATGTTGATGTTGTCAAGCTAACTCAGGAGTTCTCCTTACGTCGACGTCGGATATATCAATCTCTAGCGAGTACTAGAACGCAGAACTCGCTGTGTCTAATGATATCATAAAACTGGCATGCCACAAAACAGAAGGAAGTCGTCAGCTAGAAGCATCTTCAGGTGAGTAGTTGTAGTACCATCTTGGACTCTCTCCAAGAGAAATGCTCGGAGTTGTGGTTCACTCATCATCTGCCACGGTCGGTTTTCAAAGCCACCCTCGTTTCCGTTTTCCGGGAAAATAACCAGATATTCTTCGTCCAGCTCTTGCGGAAAGTAGAAATTAAAGCACTCCGCACCATGGCGGACCGCGCCGCAATCGGAGAGCTAAGAAAAATGCATCTTAAAATCACAAGGGAAAGGGTGTTAATGTTTGTTCAAATATTAAAAGGTGTGTTGGCTATGGCACAAATCTTACTGAAATGAAAGTCCAGGAGATGACGACGACGAGTTGAAACAAATTATAAACATTTGATCACCTCCTACGACATCGATGCTTACATTAGAGACACAAGCACAAAACATCAACTTCTCAATAGTAGAACAAAAAATACCGCCTCGACCGTTTTCGCAATAATCGCTACGCTTACAGGATCGCCGAAACCATAACTAGGAACCCTCGGTTTAAATCCCTTTTCGCATTCCCGACTGAGGATTCTGAGCCACTGACTTGTCCAAGACTTCGCTCGTTCAGCCTCGTTAGTTTTCGTTAACTCTAGAATCTCTGAGGTTTGCTTCAATGACCACCTAATGAGGTCAACCTGATCGGCGGGTAAAAGCTGGTACTCGAACGACGTGGTGGAGAGGGGGCGGGTGCCTGCTTCTACCGCCATCTTTGCATCCCGATCAGGACTGGTTGTCTCTCTGTCTCCCGCTGCCGGATTTGGTGTGTCTACTGCGGCACCATCGTCTGCTACCCGCTTCGGAGCGGGCGAAAACGAGGTCTTCACTCCGGGCGAACTAGCGCGCGGCGCGACTGGTGCCGGTCGTGTTTCTCCTACGACGCGCCGAGCAGTAACATCCACCTTGCTCCCAATCAGAAAAGTGTCAAAATCACTCACTACCGGCTTCACGAGGTTCTCCTGATAGGCCATGAGTAACCCCTTAGGGTTCATCGCGTCCGCAGTGTCGAACTGAAAGAGACAACACCTCGGTTTGCTTGCCCTGTTTGTATGCGGTTATAAATGCTTCATATAGATTATATATATAAATATTGTATTCAACGTATATATAAGCCCGGATACTTTCAGTGTAGTGCTGGCATGCAACCAAATTTGCTTCCCGCGTGTGCAAGCTGCAGTGGCCGCTACTAATGCATTACCAACAGAAAGTCAAGTATTCACTGATTTTGAGCATACTCACTTTCAGGAAAACCGAAAGTTAAGCTGCTAAAGTCAACTATATTGAGTAAATCATCTAAAACCAAGGGACATCTTCAGTAGCTAAGAGAAAAGTACGGATCGCGAGAAGCGTGGAGATTCATATCCATGAACGCTGGCTCGCTGACTCTTCCTGTTTCCCACTCAGGAATGGGCGAAATATCTCGCATCTCAATGTATGCATGCCTCAAGACTAGTTCGGGCATATCCAAACCACAGATGCCATCCTGCAGTCCCGCGTAATCATCTAGCATACGCAATTCCCGACCTCCAAGTGGTATCTTCTGTGCTATCTCCGGATCGTTCAGTACCTATGTATATGGTTACGAAAGATTGAGTGTGATTGAAGAAAGTTTGCAAAAAGTGGTAAACACTGTACGCGAGGTTCATGAAGAGAAATGGAAATCAAAACTCCAGCTGTAATGTATTACCCCCTGCAGAACTTCTTGAGCTTTTGTTCGTTCCACCGCAGAGCTATAGTAGACGAGCACTCTCGCGTTAGGAGGCGTGACTTCTACGTGCGCTTTGTGCGCATTATTTGATATCTGCAAAAACGGCACGAAACCGGAGAGGCGATTTCGCTTTGCACTTTTTCCTTTGATGTTCAGCCCTTTTCCTACACCTACGCGCCCAAGCATCTTCGCTATGCTGTCGCGAGACGTTGGACGGTAAACTACGAACCAGCAGGTCTTTTCGCCGACGGGCTCAACCTCTTTGGGTGCCTCTTTGGACGCTGCTGTCGAGAACGGCACCGCCACCGACACCTGCTCTGCTGCTGTTACGGAAGGCCCCGATGCATTCGCGGGAATGGCTGACGCAGTTGACAGAGGCATGGCTGCTGAGGACGCGACGGCGCCCACCGAGGAAGCGGCCCCGCCCTGCGATTCGAATTCTCCTGGTGGCACGCTATTCAACTCCACCTCTGTACTCTTCACTTCAAGACTCGCAGCACTGGTGGATCCAGGAGCTTTTGCCTGGGACAACTGCGCAGGATTCGAAACGCTATTGATGGCAGTTTTGCTATTTAATCGAGACCCCGCGGAAGCGGAACTACTGGAGGGGCCTGCTCCTACCAGTGGAAGCATGCCGCGTGGTCCGCGTGCGTCTCCTGCTGAGTAGAAGTCTGCTAGTTTCTTGCGTGGGTCTGTCAAAAAGTGCTGCTCCCTGAGCTTCGCGAGCGACCCTAAGCGGCGCTCAAAGTCCTCCCGGTCAAGTCTGAGCAAAAGCGTATTTTCCGTCACGCTCCGAATTGTGGTTGGCCGCACCGTATTCTCGATCAAGCTGTTCTCGCCGAAAACGTCTCCGACGTTGGTATACTGCTGCACGTCCACCGTTGCGCCGTCCTCTAGCCGCATGGCCGCCGCGCAGCCGCCCTGCTCCACGACGTACATGCAGTCCCCTTTCGCACCCTGCTCGATGCAGACCTCGTCCATGCCGTAGCTCTCGCGCTCTAGCGCCCCAGCGACCTCCGCTAATATCTCATCGTCAAAGGTCTCAAAGACCCCGCATTTTCGGAGCAGGTTCTCCTTCGTGTTACGATCGAGCATAACTTCTCTGAAGGCCTCGCGACTGAGCACGAAACACCGAGACCGGCTCATCGCCTTCACTCTGATTTGCCGTCGACTAGTAATCCCTTCTTGGTGCAGCAGCGCCCGCTCGCCAAAGAAGCCTCCGGCGCTTAGATTCAGCGTCTTCGTTACTACGGAACTTCGAGTTGGCAATTTTAGCCACGTACTGTCGCGCGGCGGCGCCGGCACCACTACCTCTACTTTCGAAAGGTCCGCATCTCCGGGCGTTGCGGTCCCTGGTGACCCAATTGGTACTCCATCAGGCAAAGAAGCTATGGTGCCGGCGGCTGTGCTGTCTCCGGTTATTGTTCCTTCTTGCTCCTGCGAGCGTTTCTTGTCTTCCTGCAGCATGGCGTTCACGTCCGCGTTAGTGAGGGCGGTCTCTTTCTCCTCTCCTGCTCCCTCGTCGAATACGGCCACTTCCGCGGCACTGCCATAGTCAATGAGGAACATTTCCACAGCATCCTCGAACTCGTCAAGCCCTCTATCGGGCTCACCAGAAGCCAGCTTATTCGCGGCTTTGCTGCCCTTCTTGGAGCCGTCCTTCACTATCCACTCCCCCTTCTGGTAGCTGCGGACCTCGAGGCGGCTCGATAACGCCCGTAGCTCATGCTGATGGAACGACGCGAACAGCGGCACCTGCTTCAACAATTCCAGCTTTCGGGCGGCATCTTCCGCACTACCGACATCATCATCGCCGGCCGACCTGTCTTTTCCCGGTGACCGCCCGCAGCAAAGCACCATAGTACAACGTCCTCTGACCAATCGAGCGAGCGCCAGACAAAAAAAATCTGCTCAATAGTAATTATCGTTAAAAACAAGTCATGGGTAAACGAGGAAAATGGAAAGTCTCCCTTGATGATGAAGATAGATAGGTACAAGTCTCAGTAAGAGAAAATGGGTGACAACATCAACAATTAGAGGAGAATAAAGCACTACGACGGAGCAAATCCAATCCAAAACAATGAAAGAAGATGGAATTAAAGTCTAGCTACAGTAAAGTCAAATTTTGGTCTACAGATTAGGTTCTACCAGCCTTGAGTGCCCCATCCATCCTTGGGGGACTTATCGAGGCAAAAGATAATGGAGTATCCATGGGCGGGATCAGTACTTTGGGTCACATAAAATTCAGAATTATAGGTAATACCAAGACCTGCTTCATGTTTTGATAAGGACGGACAGCATGATTATGGAGTCGGTTGATGTATTTCTATTAACAATCTTCCCCTAATCAAGTGGGCGCACCACTCTTCACATATCATGATCCCTCACGTTACAGAATTCTTTCTGATAGCTCACTCTTCACAACAGATAGGTCACGCATAGGTGCACAAGCTCACTCTACAGAAACGAAGAGCCTATACTGCAGACTTTTCTACTCCGTGCATTTCCAGCTTTAATTTGAATTTCCAGCAGATCCCTGCTCCTGCTCACTCGCTCAATGATAGACAGAAAGAGTCACACTAGCGACAGACAAAGTCGTGAAGTAGAAGTTTATTTTGTAAGCGACATTAGCGGAGTCACGTTACTCTAGAATTATCTATCAATTGGGAAATGATGATCTCAGTTGCACTCTCTGTGTTTCTTTGAATAGGAACTTGTTGAGATGAGAGAAACAAAGCATGCTGCTCTTCCTCTCAACATGCAAAGATCATGCTCGCTGATGTGACAGAACTAGTGAACATGAAATGATGAGGGACCAACAAGATTTTAATCGTGTTTGGCCACCAAGACGCAATCTATGTTTAGGTTTACTTGAAATCGAACCTTCGAGTTCAATACGCTGCTCTCAGTTACACAATATCAACCGGTTCTTGCTACATTTTTCACATATTTTCTTCAAACAAAATTTTCAATTTACACCGTGGCATTGGCATATTCATCAGTAAAAGAAGATAACTTATATTTGGGAATCAACGTCAATGGGTAGGCTGCTACTACTCATAGGGGAGCTGACGGAGAAGGTAGGTTACAAGGATAAGAAAAATGGCCCCACGACACGGGTATTAATCAAACGACTGTAATAAAACTCAGTTACCTAGTAATGTTCCATGACAAGAGCTTCAAGAAAGAAAGAGGGTACCTACTAGATGGAAACGTTAATAAAAGGCTTCACGCTTAACAACCACCGACTGCTAGAAAACCATAAAATTCAGAAGAAGAAACACCAGGGCAGGGGAAGAAAAGTCATATGTGCTAAGCCCTGCTGCTCCGAAGAGCCCTAAAAAACGAAAACAAAAGAGTAGGACTGGCGAGTGTCGCTCGAGCCAGCACGAAATATTCAGAGGAAAAGAGTTTCGTGGAAACCACGAGTACTTGAAGCCTACAACCGATCGTGTGAATGGGGTTTTGTGACTTAGGAGAGGCCGGCCCGCCAGAACTCAAGTAATGCAAGAGCACACGAAGCCTGGTTCAGCCTTATTTTTGCGATTGATTGCTGTTCCTTCACAAATTGCAAAGGATGTACTAAGGTATGACAGCATTTATCTATGATGTACAGGTACTGGTACAAACTAGGAAAAATAAGAAATTACAAGGAGAAGGATCGCTTACATAAGACGGATTCCGAACAAGGCAGCACCAGCAGCAGCGGCGGTAATGCGACATGAGGAACGACTACTTACTTCTCACAAATCGTCGTAATCCAATTGCTCCCGCAACTCTTCACTTGTGAACTTTCCGTTGCTGCCTGTCGCTTTGTCGAACGGACTGGGCTCGAAAGGCTGTGGAAGTGTAATATCATCAAGATTGATTGCGTTTGCGAGAAGTGGAGTCATCGTAAAATTTCAAACGTAGCACTTCTTCGAGGAGATGCGGCTCCCCGATAGAGTTAGAGGATAGGACATTGTACGTCAACACGTGAAATAATCGTCATAATTATATATGAACTTCTACAAAAATTACAGCTGTGTGTACTAAGATATAATTCAGTAGTACAACGATAGTGCTATTCGGTTTTGCGGGTCGATGATCGTGATCCCTCGTACCAGCCTGTTTCTTTCCTTGCAGTCCCTGCAGCGACCCGGGACCCGTAAGAGTGAGAGGAGGCTGTCCCGTCATGGGTGGAGACATTTCAGGAGGCGCGCCGAGATCAAAAGGGCCCTGCTGTCTCTGCATACCGGGGGCGGCAGGCGCGCCACCATGGTAGGATGGTGGATTCTGATGCAGCGGCATGCTAGACGGATGGGAAGACGCAAAAGAACCATGTTGTTGCGACGACGGCGGCAATGCACCGTGCGTGACAATCACATGCGATCCCGGTGTTCCATGATGATAGATTGTCTGGTGCTGACCCAGATGCGAAGGTGTCGTGTTACCCCGCTGCTGGTGCATCCACGTAGTTACGGGCGCGTGCTGGCTTCCAGGTGCCGACTGCACAATCACAACGCTGGGATTGCCCGGTGGAGGCGCAGAGTGATTGCTTGGTGGGAATGGAAACGTGCTCTTGTTGTGGTCTGCGCTGAAGGCGCCGAAAGATGTGGGCGCCGGCCGAAACCTGCCACTGTGGGTCTGCAATGGGGATGCGACATTCGCTCCTCCCCCGGGAGTTCCAGATGACTGATGAAATGGACCAGCTGGTGCTGCGGAAGCTGCTCCACTCGAAAACGGTCCTGCTGGTGGAATGGAACCCAGCATGTTTCGCGGGGTCCCACCAGGCGGTCCAATCAATCCTGCTGGTGCAACTGGAGCTCGTATTGCGTGCGCAGCTTGTCCAGGAAGATGACCCGCCATCGGTCCACCAGGTCCAGATGATCCCGGATTATATGCTACAACTGGCTGTCCGGGGCCACCCTGCACCAGATGACCTCGACTCATGGGTGTCACGCCACCGTGTTGACCAAGCGACAAGCCCATACTGCCTCCGTTGGAAGCCGACGAAAAACCACCTTGATGATGGCCCGGCGCTGGCACGATGGCAATGGGTGTTGTCCCGAAAGAACTTTGCGGGGACGCTGGCCCGCCGCCTGGTGGCCCAGTTTGCGCGTGATGTGGTGCCAAGTGAAGCTGCAACGGAAGCATAAGACCGTCTTTGTTAGAGTTTGTCGAGGAACTCGCGTCTTGCGGGGGAGGCGGTCCTCCTACCACAACAGCGCCACTCTTCGAGAGCTCCGAGGATGTAGACCCTGCCACTTCGCTGGACTGCTGTGTGTGTGCCATATCAGGCGACTCCCCGCCCTTAGTCCGCACTTCCGCTCCTCCTCTGCCGCCGCCAGTGGAACTTCCCGTTCCAGCGCGTTCGCGCGCACCACTCGGCATTATACCGTTATTTTCGCGTGCGGGAGAGAGTTGTATCTTGCTGCCTGGCGGCAAGCCGCCTTCCGCTGGAACCGCTGCAGACCGAGGAGAAGCCGCGGAAGATGTTCCAGTGTCTTTACTCGTTCGCGCTGTAGAGGGATCATAGAAGCGACTGCGCGGGTCTGGTACGCCTTGCGCCATCGTGCTGATGCCGGCGATCGGAGGAACACCCGCCACTCCTCCCGCTTTGCTCACCGCACCGCCAGCTGCCGCTGGAGGTTGCCCTGGAGAGCTCGCTGGACGTGGGAACACTTCTCCTGCTGCTCCACCTTGGTTTTCTTTGTTCCCCGCCAAAATTGGAGAGGCTCCCTTTGGCACTGCTACTCTCTCAAGCCCTTGGCCCCCAGCCGTTTGTGGACTTCCGTTAGGAGACGTGCGTGGCTGTTGTATGGAGTGATTTAGTTTTCATTTGATCCCTTGCACTGACAACAAGATAAATAAGCCTAGTAATATCCTATCTGCTACGCTACCATCATGAACCTCATGCGTAAGTAGATGGACAAGGAAGTTATTTCAAATTCCCGAAATTCAATTCACTACTAATACTGGATTGTTGGTCACCAACATTCCTCGCAATAGGCTAAGACAAAATACCGCAGCGGTTTGTTGCACTGCGTGCATCTGCGCTGCCGCTTCCAGGAGTTTTTTGGCTTCTTCGGCAGCTTTGGCTACATCGTCCTCCTTCACCGCTTCCAAAACAAGCAGCCTATCGGGCCGGTGGCGTGCGTTGAGAAAGTCGAAGTTGCGACAGGATGAGGTTGAGACTTGAACTGAGGGAGGTGGCGTCGCTGCGTCAACAAAAAATTCTGCACGAGCCAGCGCGGGGCCATACACGGACTCGTACGGGCCACCAAGCACGGACACGAAACAGCGATGCCGTTCAGCAAGGCTAAAAAGACTGCGCTCCTCCGCGGAGGTGTGCGGGAGCGCATGCTTGTGCCAGGGCAAAATCCGAAAGTGGACATGCTGTGGCGTGTACTGGTTCTTGTCGCTGTGGCACTCGAGTATTGTCCCTACATTCTCGGCTTGCAAGTGCAGACGCCAGAGAAGCGGATTTCCATCACGGCTAAAACACGATAAAAGAAGTATTGAAGGAAGAGCAGATCATGTATCGATAACTTCTAAGTAAGTAATATTCATAAGTCTCTGAGGTTCATCTCGTAGTTGGTTCGTGTGAGTTCCACAAGCAAAATGGTGAAATTTTTATTGTGTGACTACCAACTACAACTAGGTCAAGTATCCTACATAATCAATTTCACCTGTACGTATTCCTTCAGAAAAGAATCGAATTATAGTTCAGGAATATTAGAAGCAAGTACTCTATTGTCGATGCATTCGGATCGATGTCGCGGGATGGATTGCGTGATATGCGGCTTCCATCATCACAGGTGGCAAAGGGTCGCAATACTTTTCCTAGGGGAATATCGTTTGTGCCTGTGCGTTGGTCGCCGCCTGGCGCGGCTCCTCCGCCTCTGTTCCTTCGCCCTCCGCGTCGTCCCCCGCGACCTCGGCCACGACTACGACTGCGGCGCTTACTTCCAGGACCGGATCGCGGGAGTCCGCGAGACCTAGAATTATCCCTAGGTGACCTTCGTGGGCCACCGCGTCGGTGGTTGTCGAACCGTCCTCCTCGACCGCCTCGCGGCCGCCGCCCACCTCCTCCTCGTCGGCGGCTGTCGTGCCGACGACTGTCAGCATCGGATTCCTCGCTCTCCGCCGACATCTCGTAGTCACCCGAAGCCTTGCTTCTCAACCCCCTCTGTCCGTCGCCAGGCAACCCGCGATCCGTTGTTTGTGCGAGGCCACCGCTTGCAGAAGAGCCGTGGCCCGATACTAGTCCGTCGGGACCTTGCTCACGTGGCAACCCGTTCAACGCAGCCCCTGGCGCCAACATGCCTTGCTGCTGTTCTGCTCTGCTACGCGAGGCAGGCGTTAGCTCCAACGCACCTCCCTGGTGCACCAGCTCGTCTTGCACCTCTCTCCGAGACTTGAGTACAAGTCCACCACCTGGCTTCTCCTCTGGTGGCTGCCCGCCGAGCAATGCCGGATTGATGTAACGCCGCGGTTTTGCCCGCTGCCCATCTGTGGAGGCAGTTTTGCCCACTGTGTTACCTGCTCCGCCCCCGAAAGGTGCCGCTGAACTACTGCTCATACTATTCCCGAATTCATGCTGGTTCGCCTGCTTTCCAGATGATCCTCTTCTCACTTCATCCGCAGACAAGAGGCGAGCCCCCGTGCTTGGCCGTCGCCCCTGAGCGTAAAGGCTTGACCTTACAAGTTCACGCGTTGAAGAAAAGACGAGCGCCTCTTGGTACAGATTCTCCACTACAGAACCGTCCCGACATAACCAAGCCCCGTCTTTATGCCTCACAGACGGTAGGTACTGGTACAACACACTGAGCGCGATACCCAAATGCGAGCGCGGCACACCCTTCACCATCAGTTTTCGGTACTCCATATCAGTGCTTCCTATGAGAACGATCATATGCTGGTTGGGTTATTCTTCATGATCGACGTTGCAGTAAGATTACTAATCAAGTATAAAAACTCTTTCGCTTGCCCCTGATATCGAAAGAAAAGTAAAAAATTTGTCTGATGAAGTACTAAGTGTGAATCTCGTTTGAATTTCAAAATTCTCTTTCCCTTGGCTAATTCATTTTGTTGTAAACTTGTGGTATACCTTGAGCTATCCATGGGGCTGTGCCTCGCTTGCTCTGCCGGCTGACTGCTGTCCGTGCCGCTAGAACCTCAAATTCTTGGTCGTCGTTAACGAAATGACCAAGGCCCTGAATACAGCTCTTGATCTGGAGAGCGACGCCAGAAACAAAAAGTTGGACGTCATCCTGGGTGATCAGCGCAGCGGCCTCCGCGTCCGTTTCCTCAAGTCGCGCGCTAGTTGTACCAGCGTGACCTCGCACTGCGCGGCGTAAGTCCGTTTCTAAAACAAACACCGTCTCGGAACAGACATCCTCCTCTTGGCAGTTGATGCCAGCTTGATTACCATCTGATCGTCGTTTTCTCTCCTCCTGCGCTGGGGGTTCTACTCCAGCTGGCTGGTCGTTCTGTGCTGCTGCACCTTCAGCAGGAGCTGCTTCTCCTGTCGCAACAGCTTCGCCCTCACGCTTGCGTAAGGACGTAGAATCGGTAGACTTGAGCTGATGAGAGACTGCTGGGCTCGTACTCCTAGTCATTTCCCCGTTGCGGGGCTGCGACTCCCTCCGGGGCAGCCCCTTGCGGCCATCCGAGCGATCACTCGCCGAGGTTCGCTGACTCCGCGAAGGCCTTCGAACTCTTTCTTCCACCGCTTCATCTGCTCCCGCGTCCTCATCACCCTCATCATGAGCCTCCTCATCACCTGATATTATTGGAAGGTCGTCGTCATGCAACTCCTGCTCTCCATCTTGTTCATCCACCACAACATCAACATGCTCCTCATCATCTTCATCGTGCTTCTCAGCGTCCTCCGAGGCTTGCTCTAACTTTCTGCGTTTTTTGTTTTTCTTTTCCTTAGCGTTTTTTTTACCTTCTTTCGCGCCTTTCTTACGCTTTTTGCTATGCACGCCGCTCTCTTTCGACGAGTCTGCTGGCTCTCGGGCTGCCTTATTTGTGTCCCGGCTCGCGGTAGTTGCTACCTGTTTTGATTGCGATGGTTTGGCTTGTGCCAGAGAATCTCTCATTCCTAAACTCAAGAACGCCGCACTACTTGTACTAGTTATGTCAATGAGCCGCGCTACTGTTCATAGTCTTGCTTCTTCCTTCGCGATATTAAATCAGATGTTCTACTGCCATGGCATGATTTAGATTTAGACTTAGATTTAGGGAGGTTCCCCTATGAGTCTCACATATAGACGTACACATACTTCATGCGGGAGAAAATCAATCAAAATTGTTAAGACCTTCTTTTTCTTCCTAGCTGCGGCATGGCGCGACCGTCCAGCGTCTTCGCTGGTGCTGCGGTTTCGGCCCATGATATGAAACGAGAGAGTTCACGAGGACATGCCCATTTTTCTGACAAATTAAACTACAAAGACTGATGTTTCGTCCAACATAGAAAATTGAATCTCATGAGGCATCCACTCAAGGAATGTCAATGCTAAATTATCAAGGTTATAAATATTTTCGACAAAATAAAACTTGCACTGTATGGATATTCGCTACAGGGGTACTCGCTAGAAAGAAAAACTCCTTATAATTAGACTCGATTCAAGATTGTTACTCAGAGCAACAAGACGAAGTCACTAGTTCTGTACTAGAAAGGTCAAACAAACTTGAATGATCGGAAAAAATTATGAGCGGGGTGGAAAAAAGGCAGACACAGTAATGACTAGGACTAAGAAAAAAGCCAATTCAGTACTTCCAGCGTGGCCATCTAATACTAACTTACTTGTTTGGGCCACTAAGAAAGCACCTCCAATGCGGCTACTGCCTTTTGCCGAAAGTGTCGCAACGATCTAAAAAAACACTTTCTCCTCCCCTGGTGTTGTTGATGTAATTCATTAGGTTATACGTCATTTTTTGCCAGAAAGCCGCGATTCTAACCGGGTCTCATCAAACATGCCCCATCATAGAATCTAGTTTTGCCTTTATCATGTCACTTCGTCTTTGTTCTTTATCAAAGTGAGGATGTATGTCGTTTCTTCCTCCTTGCACTAGCTCCAAGCTAGGACAGGCTCCATTTGCTTGTCTTAAATTCTCAGACTTTCATCCGTCTACGTACATTATCTCAAGTATAAAAAGCGTCAAGAATGGCCCCGCTGCAGCCTGATTACTTATATCAGCGTTCTACGCATGTGATCTCTAGTTGTTCACTCCAGCGCGCTGCGTGAAGCCATTGTGTCTGATCTTCGGTACGCTGAGGCTGCTTACGCCATCTCAACTGAGCTTTGGAAGATTGTTTAGAATTCCAGATCTCAATGGAGATCTTACGGATCTTGATTATGTGTATCTCCGTCAAAACCATATTCTTAATGTTCATTTACACGAGTTGCTTGCCTGCTCCAGCATCGTTCCTGGAAGCAACACCATCATCATTCAGGAGAGTTGTAAGATCGTGCGTCTATAGTGCGTATTGCTGTAGCGGTTGAATATAGTACACAAGATATTTATGAACAAGAGAATCAGTGGCTGATCTATGCGATCATCAATGTTTGCGCTAAAAAGAACATCACACAACGTCGTCGTCGCGAGCGACTTCATCCCGCGTCTTCTACGTTTTGATCCTATATCTAAACGAGACTCAGATCCTCTTCGCCAGTCGTCTTAACGAGACGCAGATCCTCTTCCGTTGCGTATCAAGCGAGATCGTCAGACAGGAGCCCGCTCTTACTCCGCCAACTAAATGGGAGCATCAGCGTCCGTGGTCGTGGGGTCGGCCTCATACTCAGCGGCGCTGAGCTTACGAGACCCGTCCTCTGCGCAGCTGCAATCCTAGACGATCTGTCTGCCAAGTGCCCTCTCCTCCCCACTACATAATGCACCTTTCCGTCGTCGCACCGGATGATCATACCACACCCCAAGAAGAAGCCAAAGGATGCAGCTCCCCCAAGAACACCTACTGGCAGTAACAAAACGTTGCGCTGGACGACGCTGATTTCGTTGTGGAAAAAGTAGATGTTATGTACTTTTCTTCTAGTCTGCGTACAAGCTAAGCATGTTATAAAGAAAAAAATGAAGGGAGAATACCCTGTGGGAAGTCCATCAGTACCTATAATACGCTCCTGTTAGAAATCCGAAGCATCCTCCTACTGCGGCGCCCATCCGCGCGCCCATTGATATTGCGTTTACGCAATGCCGCGCACGTGGAGGGAGCCCATTATAGAAACTTGTAAGATACGAGTCTGAAGCTGCTGCTGTTCGATATCGCCTTTGTCGTTCCAGATATGCCTGAAATTCAAATTGATGTTGTTTTCCATTCATCGAAAAGCTTCAAATATACTACGAAACTATGAACCAACTACCACGCGAATATGATATCGCAAAATGTAACTACGTCATCGTCTATGCCGTCGCTTTCGCGGATGCTACTCGTAAATTTTGAGAAATCAGTGTTGTCGTAGTCCCGATATTTCCCTGTACTAGAGGTTGTGCTGACGTCTGCTGGAGGTGGGGACGAAAACTTGCTCGCTGAATTCCCAGACGAAGAGACGCCAACCGCAGGAGGCTCAACAGAAGGAGCTGTCATCATTCTACGATGGGGACGCGAATTATGAAGTACTCAGGGTATATTCGATGAATCGAGTTCAATTTCGTACTTACTTCCTCAGTCATTCACGGAACGCAGTGACAGCATGTCCCATCTTTCTTGGCACTAAAAAATAATAAATAATAAGTTGTAACTGAAACTGTATAAAAACAACAACATATTTTCTAAAAGCAGTATAGCATTAGCTATGATTTTTCGTCCCTCTATGAAAGTATCTATATACTCTTATTCATATTAAGCAACACGTTGAAGAAAATTAGGAGACTCTAGCTTGCAGGTTCGTTCACAGAATAAATCAGACCGCGGCGTGATTTTCAAAACTCCAGAGATCGAAAGTGACCAACCGAACTTCCATCTCCCGTACATCTGCGATCCTGACCCTCGAGTGATATCCGCACAAGAGGCATTCACAAGGACTCGTATCAGCGTCCTTGCCGATAAGATCGAACATCTATTCAGATCTGTCGCTTCTACACTTTGGCTAATGTGATCGCTGAGTACGATCCAAGAACACGCAGCAATGAAAAGAAGTGGAGCTTTCTCTTTCCAACGAGAAAGACACATTCTCGTAAGAAAGTGAGAGTCATGATCTTCGTGACCTGATCGGGGTCGAAAGAACGTGAAAATCTTTCAGATAACAAGCGCCAATAGAGTTCAGTCTATCAAGCTCCACGAATTTTGCGTTCAATTGCGCTTCGCAATGTGGGACAAAAATCCTAATGAACATAAACATTCGTTATAACAGGAAAGGAATCAGCGATGTAACATTTCGTGGAAGATAAAGATATTTCTTTACGGTCGTCTGCGTCTCTTCATTTCTTAATTTTTCCAGCTAAAACCAACAAGTTGTATCAAGCCGCCAGAAGCAGGATACTGCACCTCGCACTGAAACGCGAAAAGTCGCGCTTCTGCTATTTTTCACTTAAGTATGCTCTTCCAGTTCCGCCGTGGCCGTGGCTACTTATCCTAATATGAATATCCGACAACTCTGCCTAGCGTAGACTAAATCCTCAATTTTGTCACTCGATTTCTGAATATGCCTGCGCTTCGGTCGCATATTCTTTGATCACAATATTTCAAGGCTAGCCGCTACAGTACTTCCATCATTTAGTTGTGGTATTGGTACACGAACCTCTATATAATGTCAACTCCCAAATCAATACCCACCTCCTGGTTGTTGTGAGGGACACCATAAAAATGAAGGTACAAATGATAAAATTAGATCATTTCAGAAGTTGTTCATGCGTAGTTGTTCTACAACATAGTAGTTTATGTTGATGTTGACAGGTCTATTTTCAGTTGTCAACATCCCGATCTTGCTTACACAATTTCCCTATAACATCGCCTCATCTACAGCGAAGCCGTTCAGTATCAAGACTATGCTCGTGCTCGTCTGCCAAAATATCACAGTTACGTTTCAGAAGGCTGCAAGAAGTCAGTATCCCACTCCCTTTCGGCCTGCAACCGCATCCACGCACCTGTAGAGGGCGCGGCATGCCTCCTCTGTTCAGCCGTCGAGGACCCCAGCACCGCTCCTCCTTGACCGCTCATCCAAATCCCATCCGCCCCAGGCCGCGCTTGGTGCTCCGGAGCGGCCCACCATGCTTGCTTCCTTAGAAACCCACTATATCACAATGTTTTTTTCTTTCGAGGAATCAATTAGCATGAAGATATTGCACAGGATTTACTCATATACTTTCAAGGGCTCAGGGCTGAAGGCTCCCCCGATCTAACTTTTTGAGGGGCGGGGCCTCCCGCCCCGGACCCTTTTGCTCGAGGGACTGCCGGACAAGAAGGCCTCCAAACGCCGACCTTCACGGCCTCTTGCCTGTACCCTAAAGAACCCAAACCCCTGAGGCCGTTCAAGCACCGACGGCCAGGGGTGGGAGGCTTCCGAAAGCGGCAAAGGTGACAAGGCTCGACCCCTTTGCCGTGTTGCATGTACCCTACAGGCCTCCCACGCCGTGTTGCGTGTACCCTACAGACCTCCCGTTTGCGGGCTCCTCACTCGGGGAGCTTCTTGGGAGGTGGAAGGCCTTTGAGGGCCGCAGGTGGCAAGGAGGGCTTGACCCCTTTCGCCGTGCTGCACGTATCCGACAGAACCCAGGCGGGCACGCCTTGCCCCCCCTCCTCCTCGCCTTTGGCTGTCAACCCCCCGGGCGCTTGGTGGCGGCTGACGCTGCCACCAATTGGGGGGATGAGCGCCAAAGGGGCCAGGCCTCGCGACCGTGGCCGCCTCTGGCGGCCTTCTTCCCCCGGAAGCCGTCGCCCTGATAGGGTCCACGAGTCGGCTCGCCTGTGGGGTACACGCGGAGAGCCGCCAGGGGGCCCGGCTCCCCCTTTTGAGGCCTTCGCCCCCGGGAGTCCTTACATGTCACCACCGCGGAAAACAGGGCGCGTGGACGCTACCACCGCTCCATCCACAGGGGGCGGCTCCCTCCCTGGTAAATATATGGTTCTTTTTAAGAGTCACCATTTATGTTTATCTTCATTCTGTAAGATAATGTAAAAATTCGATTATAGTGGAAAAACAACATAACTCTTCGTTAGCAAGCCTACCTCGTTCCTCCGACCTTGCTCCACCGCCGGCGTTCAGTTCTTCTTCAGCGAGATCTTCGGCACCTCTCAATTCGTCATCTTGAGAGAAGTCATCCTCTTCCGCGCCGAACTCTACAAGCGTCTGCACCACGCCGCGATTGTGT
Organism: Amoebophrya sp. A25; assembly: GCA_905178165.1. Taxonomy (NCBI): domain Eukaryota; class Dinophyceae; order Syndiniales; family Amoebophryaceae; genus Amoebophrya; species Amoebophrya sp. A25. Next base: position 950,634 of record CAJINU010000035.1, read on the forward strand.
GCGCGCGTAGTCGCAAGAGCCAAAGCCGTTTCCCCCCGTGCGGTTCGCACGCGCGGATCAGCTTCTGCCTCGAGCAGAATGCGCACAATCACCTCACAACGAGTGCCCACGTTGCACGCTGCGTAATGAAGGGCGGTGCAGCCGTGCGTCCTATGCGCGTAATTCAGACTCACAATTTTTTCTGCATCCATGACATGATCAGCCACCGTCTCCACCGAGGTAAACCAGGTCGCACTTTTTGCACTTGTGCTTGTCCGGGCAGCAGAACTGCTGGCGCTACTCGCGGCGCTACCCGCTGTCTTCGTAGAGGATGAGCTTGGGTCTTGAGCGGCGGCCTCCATTTTTCCACGATTCGCCTGATCGTGAAGAAGTGCGCTCGAGAACATGTTGTCGAAGCCCTCTGCAGGAGGTAGGTCATTCAACTTTACAAGTGCGCGCACAATGCCGACATCCAACTTGAAACATGCAATATGAAGTGGGGTCATGCCGTCATTGCTCGGCTCGTTCAACAATTTCCGCAGGTACTCTCGTAGTCGCTGATGCCGCATGCGGGTCACAGCATCCACTTTCGCCTCCTTTTGAACCTTGTCTCCAGTCGTCTCAGTTGTTGTAGCTGACTCTTTCGGTTTCTGATTATTTCCTGTAGCTTTTATTGGTGAAGATGCATGGTCTGTTAATGTTTCTCTAGTACAACCGCCCGCCGACGTTTTCACGGAGAAAAATTTTGCAGCCTCCTCGAGCATCAGCGACAACATCGCGACATCACCACTGGAGCACACAAGATGAACCGGTGTCTCGGAATCCGTATTCGCGGCTTCCAACTGTCGACTTCCAAGCGGCGAAATAAGATGAGGCTCTCCATCATCCGACATTATAGAGTTTTCATGTGCGACCGCATTCAGCCGACGTTCGTACTCGCAAAGGCCGCGCACACAATGAGCATAACCAATGGCACAGTGCATGAGGCACGACCCGTTCCGGTCTGCTTTCTTCAAGAGCAACTCGTGCATCTTCTTCAGTCGGGCCATCAACCGAGAAATTTTTTCTTTCTCACCTTCTTCTTTCTCTCCATCGCTGACGCCCCTCGACACTGAGCGCGATGGTTGCGATCCTGCTTCCCCCCAGCCTCGCGGTGACGGCGATCCCCAATCCATGGCGGCGCCCCACAGTCCGAGTCCGCGGCGTTTACTCGAAGACACAACAGAACTCGACGTAGAGCTCTCTTTTCTTAGGCTCGGCGGCGCCTCCGGAAACCTAAATGCGGGGGGGCTGAGGCACTCGAGCTCTTTCTGGTCGCTGCATCCTCCGTGATCCATGATGAGTGAAGCCTTGTGCACCTTATGTGCCGCATCGAGCAGAGTCTCTACTGGTCGCCACAAACCCTCATGCAGTAGGCGTCCCAAGAAAGTACAGCCTGTTCGAATGTTATCCTCCTCCTCATCATGCTGGCCGTTATAGGCGTCGCCCGGATCCGAATCGTCAGCATCTTCGCCGTCCCGCGAATCTACCCGCTCACCAAACAAATCTGTCCATGCCAGGACCCCAAATTAGAACAAGAACGAGGAATACCAATAGTACGAGGAAGGCCTCCCGCAAACTGGAAAATGAGCACGATATTTTCCGCCTCACTTGTCTCGTTGTTTCTCCATCTGTGTTCTCAGAAAACTAATAAGTCAGTGAATCTACATCTGATGCAGCAGGCAATGAATTAGAATCCTACACTGTAAGTAAGTACCTCTAAAAAAACAATGCTTTGAACCGAAGAAGACCAAGATCTTTTTATCTCCTCAAACAAAAAAATTTATCATTAGAGCCAAAGCCTCGAAAAAATAATAAACAATTCTAATTCTTAGTTTTGAAACGTGCTCATCATAACCATTTTCGACGAGGAAAAGAAGAGCATCTACAACAAAGACACGCGTTTTTTGATGCCGAAGGACCCTGTCTACACCGTCTAGTGCCGGAAACTCTAGAAGCTCAGCTGCGACTGCACGAAGGTGATCCCAGCTTGCAAAGTTTACGCACACGCCACCAGGTCGGGAGAGGTCACACGACTGGTTTGCTCTTCCGCTTCCAGTCCCCATTCTCGGCGACGCTGCATATCGCTGTACGGAGCTTCCCTGGCTGGCCGCATTATTTCCTATCGATGAAGATTGTTCCTCCATTGAAAATATTTGGGCGACGTGTTCTGTCGCGGGCGCGCGTGATCGGTTCACGCCCCCAGCTGTCGGCACGACTCCGAGAAGCAGCAAGAGAGCCTGCAACCAATCTTCACATACAATGCGCCTTTCCCTCGGTCGGACACTTGGATGCCGCTTTCTGCTGAAACGGATAGAGAACGGGCGAGCGTCGACCATTATTCGCAGGCTTCGACACAACATGAATGCTGTACAGTCCAGCAATGCAGCGTCGTGGCTGAGAAAAACGCCACTCCCATCGAGCTCCTCAATCAAAGCACTCGATGAAGGTGCCCCGGAAACAACGCCCCTTTCGACGCTGCTCTCCTCTCCAAGAGGTCCACCAGGAGCTTCTGCTGTCTTAGCGCTCCCATCTTCCTCAAGGAGTAGCCCTCCTTCACGCGGCGAGTCAGCTGACGAGGGTGCGGTCGTCGATCCCTCTGCCAACAGTGAGAGGCACACAGCGGGAACGCCCATACGCAGTGCCAGGACTTCACGACAGAAATCCCGCGTCAAGTAGGGGGGTTCATCTCCTGGTGCTGCAAACGAGGGAAGAAGTTGTGCACTCCGCGCCGTGGACCACGCCTCGCGTGCGCGCTTGATCTCTCGAGAGAGATCGAGTTCATCGCTGGAGAGTCCTGCGTAGAAGGTCTTCGAAAGAAGCAACTGGAAGACGTCGTCCGGTTCTTGTGCGGGAGACCCATCCATTTTGTTGAAAGACCAACAAGAACAGCATCAAAATCTTGCTTGATATTGGAGATTGTGTAATTTTAATTTCTAGTTTTATGGCGTCGACGTTAATCGTGGGCGTTGAAAGCGGAAGCCCAAGCGCTCCAAGAATATATTGCAAGAAGGGATAGCCTAAAAGTAGAAAGAGGAAAACAAGCCGGCCGTTTATTTCAGTGCTTTGAGCGTCGCTGGACCTAAACCTTCGCCGTTTTACGGGCAAGAGCCAATCAAGATTTGCAACACAACCTCATACTATAAGCGCTCCAAGAATATATAACTTTGGCAGGTAATACAAGCACAAGTGCTATGAATGCGAACTTGCTCAATAAGAATGAAAAACACCCTCATCATATCCACCAACAGGATATCCATCTTAATCTGCAAGTGAGTATCCGGAAGCAGATTGATAAGTCCAGGAGCATAATTCATGAAAAAACCATTTAACGATTTTGATGACTACGGAGGTATGAAGTTACACATGATCCACATTCTCAAATAGAGGCTCCTGCGACAGAAGATCAAGATATCCGTCGACATTTCGGTGTGTGCAACGAACTAGACGAGATTTGAAGGCATCGCTTCATTTGACGTAAGAAGTCTCAAAGTGGAAGGAGGACAACCGTCCACATCTTATAGCGATTGATACATAGTACTCATGTTATAACGAAGAACATCAAGATACTTCGATTGATGCCGACATGTCGGTCAAATATCACACGACAAGACACAACAAATTCTGGGATTCCACTTCAAAGAAAAATCCTTTGTTTCTCAAACAATCTACGAAGGAAAGAGATCGAGCGAATCCAAAGACCATGTCGAGACGGCGCGAGTCTGTAAACCGGATTCTCAAAGTCGCTCGGGTCGTGGTCACTGCGTCTTTTTACGTTCATCTTTTACGAAGAAATGCATCATACATTGACTAACATTTCTCTTCCTGTACCAAACTCAATAACGAAAAGGCGTATGACAGGAAAATTCTCGATCAGTCTCTGGAAAAAATTTTGATCTCTGGGAGGGTCCCGCACCTTATCGAGGAAGCCGATCCAGTCATCGACATTCGCTATGTGTCCCTTGAAAGTCTTTAGTTTTTTCGTCTGGCAAGCGCGCCGACTGCGTCAAGGAGCAGCAGCCACTTCGAAAAAACTCGGTCTGGCTCCTCTGTCCCGCCTGCAAAGCAGTCTAGCTCGACGACCGGGCTCCCCTCTTGGTAACCAACGAAAGTCTGACCCTGGCACTGGAACACCAGTTGGTCAAAGGTGGCCAGAAGTCTCGTCCCTCCCGACGGTTCTTTATCAGGCAGAGAGTACACCTCTAGCAGAGGATCTCCAGTACGAAGGAACACGTAACGAAAATCTCCCTCCTCCCGGAACGAAAGATAATGATCCTCCGCTTGACTCTGCTGAGAGGCCGTTTTTGTTAACACTGGCTCATTACGTACTATTGGTAGCGAGGCCACTCTTGAGGACACCCCATTCAAATGTCGGACCCAAAGAAGGCCCCCGGTGAGACTTGTATTTAAACGGTTCAACAAGATACGCAATCCGTTGGACGCATGAGCCTCTATCTCCCTTGTGCGTTTCACCGTTGACATCCCTTTACTGCTCAAGAATGGTCCATCAACGCCATCTGCGATTCGGTCCGTAGTCCCAAAAGTGACACAGTCACCACGACGAGACTCCTCGAGCCGAAGTTGCTCCCGGCGAATGAGTTTTTGGTTCTCTCGATTTAGCATCGAGATTTGCGGTCCGAGGTCGTAGTAACACTGCTCGATCACTCGAAGCCGACGCAGATCCTTCGCGCTCACTGTTTCTTCATCCCTCTTCAGTGCGTCAATATTTTTAGGCTTGTCCTGCGCATGGTGTACATGCTCCATCGAATGGTGTGCATGCTCCTTCGAATGGTGCGCATGCTCTGTTGCATGGCGTGCATGCTCCTTCGAATGGCGTGCATGCTCCGTCGGATGGTGTGAATGGTGCTTCTCATGCTGATGGTGCTTGTCTATGCTCCTCGCAGTCGCTGTCTCCTTCTTGTCATCACGTCCCGTCTCCTTTTGATCCGTGGCTGTTGTACTCCTTGCATGAGCTGTCTCACTTTCACCGCCGTGCCTTCGCTCCTCCGAAGTGGGCGCCGGCTTCTTCCCGGTTGCCGTAAGGGGCGCGGCGGTTGCTGTCGCACCAGTCGAAGACTTGGCATGGTGTTTATGCTCTCCAGAATGGTGTTTATGCTCTCCGGAATGGTGATGGAGCCTATGTACATGCGCATTCTTTGAAGAAACAACCTTTGCCTCAGCTGTATTCATATTTATCAGATTTTAAACCTGAGTTGGAACCGCGCAAGTCCGTGAAGTGTGGCTTTGACAAGACACTACTACTTTTTTCCCTCGAAGAGCGGCTTGCAGTCCTCATTATAGAAGCCTCAGAGGCCGTTAAGTGGGATAACTAGGTGTTGCGGCTACAAAAGAAAACCAAGGTCGCAAAGCCTGCCTTCTGAATGCGTATGATCCTTTTTTTCATCTTCATGGTCCTTTCGTATCTGCAGACATATTTTACTCGATACGTTCCTGAGATAGAACCTCCACCCTCTCGACGTCGTGTTCATCTTCTATATGTTGAACACACTTGGTTCTGATACTCAATCTCAGTAGTGACTGCAATATGAAGTTGAAAAAGCAACCAGGAAGGCTTCGAAATCATGTTGATGCACATGCTTTATGACACTACGGGACCCACGCTTTTTTAATAGCATTTCGCAGCGAAATCGCGGAATAAAAATCAGTCTGATATCGGTCGTCTCAAACTTGTTGTTCATGACAACTACAACTTATGGTGCATCATACTAACTTTGTCTATATCTATGTCCATCTGATGCCTACTTGTGTTTCTTATCGCATGATTCTTAGAATGATATTCCGCAAGCACTTGGTACAGGTTGACATGGATCAGGAGGTTGAGAGCTTGCAAGAAAAAATGTGCAACATATAATTATAGAGTCACTATGAGCGACCATTAAATGTTGAGTGTATCTAGCATGGAGTGGCGCAATTATTTTTCACTGCCGTGGATGTTCGAATTCCATGCATTTCTGTTTTTATCATCTAAGATCTACGTCTAACTAGACGAAACATCTACATCTATAGCTTGTAGAAAGTTACTTCGCTACATACTCCGCTACAAAGGAATCTCTTCTATTTCGTAGAACCGCACAGCGGTCTCGTTCGCCCAACTTGTTTGGACGAATTCAGACTTTCGCTCGACCAGCATCCGCACCCTGCCTTTCTTGGAAGTTTCGGCATCGCGGTTCGGCACAAAATGTTTGGGGAGGCGTTTCATCGAAATCAAAAATCGCAATCGCGGACATTCGTCGACCACTTTTTGATGTAACTGGTTCAGCACTTCTTCGGTGAGACAGGTAACGATATGAAAGCATGGGGGGGAGGAGGTTTGTACTACTAACATATTCAATTGATCTGCTCCTAGAAGTTGTACTACTAGTATTTTCTACCAAGAACTTTCAAAGTTTTCAAATCAGAAAATCAAAATTATTGAAAAAAGTAAAAGTGCCTAGTACAGAGAGAAAATTAAGATAAAGTGTCATCCTCCTGAGAATCGAATTCCGTAACTACAGACGAAAATGACCGTCGCGTCCGAGATATTCAAGCGGAACATGTCTCCCTGCAGCAGCTGGTACGACCCACCGAGGGCGGGCAGCGCATCTTCACCCACTCTCGAAGACTTCACTAACTCCTGTGACAGACCGATCGATCTGTTAAACCGCGACTCGCTCAGCTCAACGCCAGTAGCCCTGCCAACTGGATGATTGAAGTAAACCTGCATGATAAACTTCCCGAGACCACTACCCAAATCATAGAACACGTCTGCGCTGCTCAGACGGCTAGTAAGAAGGCGATTGGATAATGTCCTCTTGCGTTTGGTGGATGAAAACTCCTGTTCATCATCATCTACTCCTCCCACTGCGTTTGTATTTGTTGAGCTGACTTCTCTGGATCTAAGCTGCCGCTGTCTTTCCATCTGCTTTTCCAGTTGCAGCATTATAGTTGAAACGCCTCGATAAGTTACTTCACCGTAAGTCGGACTGCTGCCTTGCTTCTGCATCAGCTTCCGCTCTTCTCTCGAAATCGTGCCCACCGTCTTTGCGTATACCTCGTCCATCAGACGTGAAAGACGAGTCTGTGTAATGTGTTCGTGACTGACAAAAAACTTTTGTGTTCCTGCGTCAAATAAAGCACAAGTTCCATGGCTTGTAGCGGTATGTATGTATGACCATGAAAGGTGAAGGATCACAACACGAAACAAATGACACAGCTCATGTTCAACGAGTAATTGCAGACTCTTTATCAAGTGAAAATCTAAAAATCATCGGACATCCTCCACTATTACATCTCGTTCCTCCCATTCACTTCCGCCTTGCACCGCAGTGACGTTCAAGTTCGTACCCGTTATCATTCGTACTACTTGGTTGAAAACATTCGCAACTGCAGCTTTTCCGGTCTGTCCAAAGCGCTGGCCGAACTCGGTCGAAACCATACCGATGACGAGTCCAGCGAAGAAAGTGCTGTACTTATACCACCAAATATTTCCAACAGCATCTTTCGCCAATCTCTTTGCAGCAGTGCACTTCTGGTCGATTTCTTCGTCAGCTGGTTCAGTGCACTTCTGCTGAAGACTTTCACCCGCGGCTAGTCCTTGTCTGCCTTGGTCGGGTAGCTCTTTGTTTCCGTGGCCACAAGCTGGCATCGCGGAGCATCCCTGGACCTCTAGTTCCGCCTTCTTTATCGAGACATCCGCCTCCAGGTCTCCCTCAGGCTTGCTACAAGTTGTAGAAGCAGTTGGAGATGCTTCATTAGCAGCCGCTGCTCGCGTCTTCTTACGTGCCATGATGTTTGTCTGACCGAATATACACCTCCAGCAAAATTAGAACAAGCCACAGCTTTGTGTGCGCTCCTCACTCGTTCCACCCTAGTCTCTCGGCAGTAAATATGCTCTCAGAAAGGGCCTCTCAGAGCTGACGGGGTCAAATCTGTAGTGCTCCACGACAGACGCATGTTCGCCTCGCTCTTCCAAAAAAAATATTAAAGAGGGAGCCAAATAAAAAATCAACAACGTCCCCTCCAATCTCTCAACCACACACACCCGAACCAACAACACGCGACCCACGTAAAAAATTTTTCTGCTCTTTTTTCTTATCAACAAACGAGCAAACAAACACAACCCCCGAACCCCTGAACCCCGGAACATGGCACGGCATCCTTGTAGATAGAGGAACCCAGGAACATGGCATCCTTGTAGATAGCTTCCCCCTGGGCCAGTGAGTACTTGAAGAGAGCTTCCCTACCTTAGGAACTCTGGCCTTGAGGCTTCAAGTCTTCAGCTTGAAGCCTGCAACGCGCCACCCTGGCACTTAAATTTATTTTTTGGGCGATTAAACTAAAAATCTTACGATTTTGAAAGTTTTAAACTGAAACTTTAAGTCTTAGAGTACGAAAATAGCAAGGTTTTTGATTTTATCAAAGAAAAATCAATTTTAAAAAAATGGATGCAAAATCTTCAACTTTATTCAGAGTAGACGAATCTGGTAAAGGTTCGAAATCTAAAAAAGACCAGCAAACTCCCGGGCCTACCATTTCCAGGCGTGCCTTTTCAATGGCCGCACGCCGCCCCAAGCCCGACTCTTGTGCTGTTCCACCCATCAACTCCGCCAGACGGCTTCGCGCGGGGAAGGAGCCGGGGAAGCGGAGCTACGCAATGGCGGGGGAAGTGCGTGCAGAGGGTGGACGATTCTCGTGGGAGGAGTGGCACCAGGCGCTTCAGTCTAGTATCAATCAACACTCCACTCGGTCAAACCCATGCTCGCACGCTCGCTGCATTTACTTCGCCACGCGACATCAACCGAAGGTGCATGCTTCTCCGGAGAAGACCACACTCGTCTTGGTGTGGGTGTTGCTTCGCCTGCTGGCGTATGAAGACTTCTATTTCCAAACTCCAGCCGTCCGCTGTTTTTCGGGACGGCTTTCACACTATCTCTAGCACACGTGTAAGCAGCTTCTAGCACATTCATTGTGTCGTAGGAATCATCATGGCCTTAGATAGTGAATTAGAAAAAAAGCTCACACCAACTTAATATCCAGCTTGTAGTTCTTGGAACATACTCTGCTCACCAGAAGGGGAAGAACCCGAGCTACTTGAAACCATGTCGTGAATCAATGTGATGAAGAGAATGGATTGAGGTCAGTACAGCATGGTAGAATTGAAGACATGGAAGAACTCACTTCTGTTCGTCGTCGGCAAGCACAAGTAGTAGAAGTGACAGTGACCTTGTCAGTATATTATTTAACTAACTCCGCCAGTTCGCCTTTATGCTTCCTCTTTCTGTTAAGGCGTCGGTCATCATGCTTTCACGTCCTGCTGAGTGAGACGTCGAGACCTTCATGACATTTCGAAAGAAGTCACGCACGACAAGCAACTCTCTTATACTGTTATGATCTACGTCGCCCGGCTTGTGTCCAGCGCCTTTGGCGAGCTCGGCTGCCACCACTTCATCGTCCGCGCGATCCTCGATCGTCTGAATAATCTTCTCCGCGTGGGGCAGCATTTCCGTGGTGATGCGACGAAGTGTTTCCAAATACGCCTCAAGCTTGGCACTGCGCTGTCTCAGCTGCTGTCTCTGAATAGGGGTGTAGCGATCTTTCAGAATCTGAAGCTGTTCCTGCTTGACCTCGAGCGTCTGCCGCAACTCGTCCGCCCGCTCCCGCGCTGTGTCGCGCTCCTCCCGAGTGCGCAGAAATTCGGGGTCAGACAACAGAGATCGCATGTCCTCGCTGGACAACGACTGCGCCTCGGCTTGTGTAAGCGGTTTGCCCGTAACCGCCGATGTGCGGGGCTTTTGTGTGTCCAACGCCTGGCCAGGAACGAGATTCGCAGCTGACGGCCGAAGAACTCGTGGAGTCGTGGCCGTACTCGACGGTCTAGATACATGCAGATTCGGCGCGGCTTCGCTCTCTCTCGGTCTCGAGGGGACTCCGCTCGACAGTCTCGCGGAAACAGCCCTGGTACTGCAGATGTCTCGCTTTTCAGACCCAGCCTGCAACGTAACTCTCTGTGACTTTCCAGTCCGCTCTGCAGGGGTCGTGCTGTGGTCCTCAGTAGGCTCCGTTTGAGGTAACACCCAATCGCGTGTGCGCCCTCCCGGCGAGACGTTACCAGCTGGACGCGCCGTGACAACTTTCGCTTCACGAGCGTTCGTCTGTTTCAGGAGTCGCTTGAGGCCTTCCTGCTTGCGCGCCTGCCTCTCCTCAGCAGTCTCCTTGGGTTCGTCAGTCGGAATGTCGCCTGGTGACGTCGATCGCATTGTGGATTTCTTCGCCGTAGCTCTCTTCGGCGAAGCGCCCTTCTTCGCGTCTGGCGATGTCACAAATTTCTTAGGAGCACTCAACTCAGAGAGCCTCTGTGAGGTCGGAGCCGGTTGAACGACCGAAACCTGCCTTTTGCTGGAACGCGCTGACCCGGGACTCGCAGACTCACCCTCAGCCCTCAGATTCTTAGGCGCTGCACTGCCTTTCCTTCCATCCACCGCCACACCACTTACGCGCCCCGACTGCCTGCCACCACTTCTTTCCTGTAGTTTTAAGTGGCTAACATCTCCTCCATGCTCCTCTATAACCTCGATCGCGTGCGCGCATTCGGACCAGCCACCGTAACCAGCCTGCTGACAAGTAGCAACTAGTGCCTCCAAGTGGCCTCGCTCCGCAGCAGGGTCCTCCTGCTGCATCGTCGTCCGCACGATTTCCGCGCGCATATTTTGCAGCCATTGTCTACAACGAATGGCAAAAACGCCACGAATCCACCCTTGCAGTTTCACGATGGCCGCCTTTCCCTCCGGCGACGTGTACAGTGCCGAGCGCTCCGCTCGTAACGCCCGTTGCATCTGCTTCCCCAAGCCTGAATATCCTGCCTGCAGCGGCCCCGACAAGCCTTGCGCTACTGTGACTGAGGATGCCCTCGTTGTCGCGCCAGCGGTGCCCGCCGCATCAATATTCATTTTGTTGTCGTCTGGCTCGTCTTGGTTGTTGACGCCAACAGCTTCTTCCGCTTGCAGTAAAGCAGCCGCCGCGTCCGAGAGTGCCGTGAGATCGACCGGACGCCCGCCAACTAGAGGCTGCAGCACTCGCTTGCGACGCCACTGCAACAACGCTACGACGTCTGAGAGTCTGTGGCGCTGGATATCGCGCAGTACAATGCGCTTATCTAGCAGCCGACTCGCACAGCGACGGTTGCCGCGCACACAGAGCACAAAAAACGCGCCTCCACTTTCTAGTCGTTCTCTGGTCTCTACTGCGAAGTCTAATAGAGCCTGTTTCACTCCCATCCGCTGAGCTGCTGCGTCTCCGCCGTCGGTGCTGCTGACCTCCTTAGCGCTCGCCACAATGGCGTGTTTTGGCCACATATCATGTCCGACGCTGCCGAGCGCGCACAGATCTGCTGTGGCGAGACGAGCGCGAAAATCCGCGTCCACGGAGTAGTGCCTTAGGACACCGTCTGCGTGCAGGACCTCCAGCGGCTCCACATCGCGGTCTACTATTTCCTGTGTCACTTCTTCTTCCAACTGCTGCTTGCTCTTACGCAGTTCTGCGGCCGACAGCTGTGCATCGACTGGCATTTTGGAAGCGCGCGCGGAAGCCCTTCGCCGGGCCAGCGTCTGCTTGAGCAAGATCTCGTCAAGAAACGCTGTTGACGAAGACACCGCGTTGTCCGTCACTTCTTGTTGAGCCGCGATCCGGTTGGCGAGTTCCTCGCCCATATGATGGTGCGCGGTCGTACCCGCGCACGCCGCCACGCGGTATCGCCACACAATATCAGCTCGCAAATTCTGCAAAAGAACTGGCAATGACCCATGCCCACCCGTCGCATGATGCCGCCCCAGCGGGCCTTCTGACAGCACTAACTGTGCCCTCTGACCACTTTTTCCCTCTTTCCCGGTCTCTCCTGCAGCTTCACCTGCTTCCGCCTCCTTACTCACTGCAGCCAGTTCCGTGTTCACGCATTCGACGACGTACTCGACTGCAGAGCCATAAACACATTCGCACAAACGCCGCAATTTTTTGCACCACTGCTCCAGGACTGCGTCCTGTTTCTCCTCCGCACGTTTCTGTGCCTCTTCGCCCTCAGACTCTGACGGCTTCTCGGGATGCGTCAGCTCCTCCTCGAAGGCGGCCTGAGAAACTGCAGCCGCCGCTGGACGGACAGCATCCTCATAGCACTTATAAAGCATCTCCCACGCATGTGCATCTAGCGAATCATCTTCATCATGAACACGATCAATCAGTCCCGACAGCCACATGACGAAATCCAACTTCCGAAAAATCACGTCCTTGTCCACACGAAACTGCTCGAACAACGCCAGCGTTTGACTCAGCGCTACCTGTCAAAAGCACACTGATTTATGGTATTGATACAACATGACTGAAAAAACGTAGCTGTTTGTGCATGGTCAGTATTAATGAACATCTGTGATCGTGATGGTGATCGCAGCAGATAAGCTCGATTACATGAAATCTTCATCGACGAGTACCTTGTCTTCCTTAAGCGAGCGGAGATCGTCGCCACCGAGAACTTTTGGAAATTCACTGTACTCTGCGTCCACATACGGTCCACCGTGCTCGTGAAGGTACGCAAGGTACTGGTAGAAGATATCAAACGTGCGCTGATCCTTTTCGACATATGCCGTCCGTTTCAGCAGCTTCTCCTCTTCATCCTCCTCCTTGTCAACCTCTTTTTCTAAATGCACCAACTCATTCTCCATGGCTAGGTTGCGCACTGCGAAGCGCGCCCCCACAATTTTGCTGACGGATGCAGACGCTGCTAGCGCCGGAGCTCGAACCGGCGGTCCCGCAACATTCGGAGCTGCTGACCCCTCATTTGCGGAGCCTTCCGTCTGTTCCGTCGTTCCCCCCAGAGCTCTAGCAAGCTTTGCCGTGGACACGCTGTTGCTATGCAAGCTCTGCGCCTTTGCATCCTCGTCCGGCACTAAGCGGTACGTGAGCGACAATTCCACCTCAGCCTGCGTACTGCGCCAGCCGCCTTTCACAACTGTCTTTGATTCATCGGCAGATGTGAAATCTCTTGGGCTGTTTTTCAGGTGAAAGGGATCCACACGGCCCTCGATGTCGGCTTCCGCCTCCCCGGCGGTGCCTGCGGCAGCCGCTGGCGGAGGTGCTCTGCTATCTTTCAACACACTGATGAACGGCGAGAGCAATTCGCGCGCCTCGATAATCTTGCGGGTCTGCTCTACTGCATTTGACGTATTTGATGCCACCCCAGTGGCGTACGTCAGGAGCTGGCTGAACGTGTGCGAAGTTCCCGCTGCTGGTCCTGAGCTCGTCGCATACACGAAGCTGCTATCTCGTGTCCGCACAGCGCGATTGTAAGCTGAGGCTGCTAGTCGGAACACATGTGGCGGTAACGCGTCATCGTCACCGGTTTCGCTGCCAAAGCTGGACCCCCGCCGAGCGCTTTTCCGGCCAGCCACCGTGCTTTTGCGCGTCTCAGCCCTGCCACGATCTGCGATGGCGGCGTGAGTGTATCGAGGCACAAGGGTGAGCGAGTACGCGGCACTATCGGCGCTCTTATTGGGATTCATCTGTACAAGGGCATGCGGGCCAACCTGCGTGCACAGATCCCCGCCGGCAAAACGATGCAAAAGAAGCTCCTGTATGAGCTCGCTACTTGTCAAACCGGCTCCACCAGCGCCCCCCATGTCCGCGCATGCGCCCGACCTAGAAAACATTGCAATACTGGGAGACTCGCATATCAAATGAACATCCTTAAATAGTGTTCAGTCAACAAAGCTGTCATGAATACCGCAATGAAAAGGCTAAGAGGTACCCGATTGATAGTCCGCGGGTAGAATCGGTTCAAGTTCTTGGAATCAATACCCTAAGCCAACCCTGACTCAAAGCCATGAAGCAGGTGTGCATGAAAAAACTGTTGTACCCTGGTGCCGGATAGCATCGTGTCGCAACCTCTTTGGCGAGAAGAGTCCGCGAAGTGGGTTTGGCGTGAAATCCTATTGCTGGCGCTGAGTCCTCTACCGTGATTCCTCCACCTGGCATTACTTCGCGGACTATCCCGACCGTCAGCAGCGGCCCAGTGACGTGCCCTTTTCCAGTTGTATGATCATCGCCAGGGGATGACTTGGCAAACAGGTCGGTCCAAATCTTTTGATCGACGGAAAAGCCTGGTCCTCCCGTTTTACCCGCGGCAGAAGCACTGGGCGGACTACCAAGAGTCGTGCCCTCTGTCTGCGATGCACCGCGAGCACGGTTGCCTAAAGAATAACGAGCAGAAGCGAGTGCCATCTTGCTTGGTTCAAGATGTACTTCTACAACTTCACTTAAATCTTAGTTAAGCGAATGAATCCAAGAATCAGCACTTCGAACAATTCTCTTCTGATTTCGTGAAGACACACTCACACAAACTCAAATTGTTATGTACTGCAAGCTGTCTACCGAGTTACAAACGCAAGGACAGAAATACTTTTCATCTCGAGGTGAAGGTCAACGACAAAACCACATAATTCAGAAAAGTGGGCGTTGGAATCAGGTATGCTTTGGGGGTGTAACTCACGTCTGCTAACTCTCAATATCGCGTAAATAGCAAGCAGGAATAAAGTCCGAGCACCTACATACGAATCATACCGAGCTCATCATACCGATCGATATGCTTAATTACAAACGACGTAGGAGAGCATAAGAACCGACGATGATTTCCCGCATGTAATCAGTAGGTGTCCTTAAACTGCGGTGACACAAACAAGAAACCGATGTCCACTACAGAAAGTTACGATTCCGCTTGCAAGCTTGCCGCAATGAAAAGCAGCCAACCAGTGGCGCTGGATACAGAGAAGTTTCGTGCTTCACTCAGCATCTTCAAAGAGAATTAGAATCAAGGATGATTGGGCCGTTAAACTCTAAGTGTCTGGGGTGGCACACTCTGCGCTTGTGAAGGCCGGTCTCAATTTTGGGTAAGTCCCCCATCCCACCGAAGTCCAGAGGCTCCCACCCCTTTTTCGCTAGCATTCCCATCGCGATTCCTCTTGCTCTTTGTTGTTCATGATACTCTTGAAGTAAAAGCTGCGCCAAGCCTTCACGAAACCCGTGGAGGGATCGTTCAGGCGATCGCTCAAAGAGTCGATCGTATCGAACTCATCTATGCCGGCCTGCAATAAAAAAAGTGGGAGTACAAAGCTGGAAAATTACCCAAGGTTAGGTCCTCGGAAAGACCACAGCTCCCCAGAAATTCTCGTTTATTCGATGCTTCGGGACGTATTCGGGCTTTAATCAGTTCAGTGCCTGTAATTCGAGCCCATCGCGGTCCCCATTGTGAATATCATGCGGAAGGCGCAGAGCGCGAGCAGCTAAACGATGTCGCGCTTGTCCCAAGTCTCTTTCACGTGCTTTTCGTTTTCATTCGGTCCTTCCAGGGCTGGCGGCGCTGCCCCTGAGTCCTGACAACCGTTAGCCACATTGGCAGACGGCGACGTCTTCTGCTTGCCACTCTGCGAAGGCGCGACAACAAGGTTCCACAAATCCTCTACGAAGACGAACGCGGCGATCGGCGATGAGCACACGATGCCGAAAAAGAGCCAGAACCACACCTGGCTGATCGCGCCTGCGATCACGCACGCCATCGAGATCGGCGTGGCGAACAGGCAGCACACCTTCCGACGGTAGATGCGAGCGAGTTCCTTGTCCGTGAGCACCATGTGGCCCGTTACCTCGAACGCCGACTCTAAATTCCGCGACTCCGTAGTCGTACGCGTAATTGTCAATTTCCAATTCATATATACAAAGAGCACCGCAAACGAGTTCAGGCAGATAAAAAGTGCGTCGCGCCCGCGGAAAATCATTAAAAGCGGCACGGCCAGTACTATGATCGGCACCAGGCAAAACCGCCGCATAAACCCAATCGCACGCAGAAGCCAAAACGCTGCCTTGGCCTTCTTGTCCAGTCTGGAGGTGAGTTCTTTATGGTCTTTTCCAGCAGCGAGAAGTTGTTTGTTCTGCGCTGCGGCTGTCCTCTCCCCGCGCTCCAACGCGAATTCGCACAGCTACACGTCCCGCAGCTCGCGGCAGATTGTAAGCCCGATGATGAAACTCGAGAACAATCTTACGTAAAAGTCGGTCACCAACTACAGCTCTTTCGTCGTAAGCGCCAGGCCGATACTCCAGTCTACGTATCGGTACAACCCTGATAATTTGTGCGTCCCTTCCTTCGCGGCGGCTTTCACCCGCCCGAAACTCGCCGCGTCGTCCGGGTAATTGGCAAGCCTGGCCACTACCGTGGGGGCCTCGTCCATCTCCTCGGACAGTCTCGCCAACACGTCGCCCCCTATCGCGCAGGCCTCGCACAGCTTGGGATACACGCGCGTCTCGTCCCGGGCGATCAGCGCGTTGTTTTCCTGACCGTACTCCTTGTTCGTCGCCTTCATGCGCGGCACCCAGTACGCATCGAGGATTTGCTCCGCTGTAAGTAGAGTGGGAGCTCCTGTGCCTGCACCTCTTACTGCAGAAGAAATGGCATTAGCGCTTCTGGTGCTGCGCCCACCGGTCCGTGTTGAGGTACTCCTCGCACAGATCGCGGTACCAGAGGTTGCAATCTGCGCAGAAGCCACCGTCAGGATTGCACCAATGCCCGGCCGCGCAAATCGTGCTGGAAAACGTCCCGCGAGTGGGCCGCGCGCATGCGCCGAGCACCATCGGCGCAAGCAACAGCTGGGTGAACTTCATCAGACAGGAGCTACACATCCAGTGACCGCCGCGTTACATGCTCTCCTTCAGAAGAGCCTCGTGGGCAGCGCGGTAAGCGCCGATCATGACGTCACGTTTCTGGCGAGGCATCGGGAGGTTGCGGCTGGTCGTGGTGCTGGTCTTTGTCAGTATCATGCGCTGCTGTGGCGGCTCGCGGATTCGGGTTTGGCTGTTCCTGCTATTGCCGCACGGAGAATGTTTCACTTCTTCTTTCAGCCGGGGAGGTACTATTTCTGAACGTCGCCACAAGGTCTTCGTCGCTGACCCATCCAGCGCGACAGAGCCACAAGTAGAGCGTAAGCTGATGAAGATTCAGCGGTGTTTCCTGCAAGCGGCGGTGAAAGGCATAGAGGAAGTCTCGATCTCCGCTGGTTCTGCCGAGAGGCGCTCTCTGGTCGTAGGTCCCGTGGCTGGTCAGCCCACTCCGAAACTTCGTAGGTCGTGGGGTGAAAGGCAACATCGGGGCGCGCCATGATAGGAATCGCGGCGACGAGAATGGTATACGTGAGATTTTGACACTCAAACAACTGTTAACTCCTTGACCCCACTTCAAAAAAAGACCGTGTCACATGACACGCGGAGACGCACGAGGGCAGGGGATCCACCCTACGACTTCTACGTACTATCTGAGTAATGTGCGACTGCGAAATGTATTTTCGTGGCGAAAAACATCAATAAAAGCAAAAGCAGCCCCAACATAACGCGCATTCATCGACTTCGACAATTTTGCGCGTGCAAATTCATCATACTGCATCCCGAACGACCACACTAGGCCATCGACGGGATGATGCATTTCCTGCGGTTGTATAAACGGCCGAGGAAGATCGTGGATGGTGAGGTGCCACACGGTCAGAGCTTCTGACTCCTAATCTCATTCAAAGCCTTTTAAGGCAGCCGGGGATCCGGTGCAAGTTCGTATGACCTGAATTCAGGTGCACGGCGCGATGAAAGATTTTCTATTTTTTAAGGCTCTAGATGCAGTCGGCATCAATCACAACTCATGACTTGACTTCGAGCTTGATAATCATCATCCAAGTCAAAGCGCAAATGCGTTTGTGAGCAACTCCCACAAGCAATCGCATATCTTGAAGATATGTTGAGAGCTCTCTCCTCTCCTCTATTCTACATCAAACACGTCTTTAGTATGTTTTCGCGTTTTCGAATCCGCCTGATTTCGCATCTTTTTTATGTTCCCAATCCTATGTCATCTATCACTATTTCAGCCAACAGGTATATCTATACAGTATAGTCGCTGTATTCTTTTCGTAGGTGTGAATATTTGCATGATCACGTGAAGAAGTATGTAGTCGTAATCGAGTGGCATCATTTCAGACTTGAGATTTCATTCATGTGCTACCTGTTCTAGTTTTTTTTTGTTACCTGTGTCTACGATTTCCCGCACTACGAACATTCAATTACCCGGCGGGAAGCCTGAACGATGCACGACGGCCAAGCACTAAAGCTATGCAAACGGTTAAGCACGACGGCAACCGCTATGAACGACCTCTCCTACTGCGTTAAACAGTCAACCGTTATGGACACTATCTGACGTACCCCGAGAGAGCAAAGCTAAACCCTGTGAAGCGAACACGCGATACGCTAGAACGGTGGCCAAGCCTCTGCTCAGGCGAGCGATCACGTGCGTGATGCACGGGCGAACTCACGGCGCGAAAAGCGGAGCCACTAAGTTAAATAGATCCACGCGTGTTCATGTAGGTCGGCCCACGTAGAATCACGAAGCAATCTCCAGCTATATCATCGCATTGGTGGAACAACACTAAGCAAGGGCCTTCAAGCTTCGCCCCGTGCACAATCCTCGGCCGCGTTCCGCAATCACCAAAAAATAACCAAAAAGAAAAACAGAAACCGGAGGGCTTGCCTTACTCCTGCAAAAGGGGCTACCTTATGCCTGGCAGCCACTACTCTGCTAAGAGCGGGCGGGAGAAAAAAGGATCGGTAAGGGAGAGCGATGGGACGCGAGAGCGATGGAACGCTCTCCCCCTTTTAATTACGCGGCATAAGTCTACTAATCCATTGAAGCAAAGATCTAAACTATTTAACTCTAACGCCACTCACATCGCGCAAGACAGAAGAACTTCACACATAGCCCGTCGCATTTTATCGCAAGCGAGTCAAACGCCATGCTCACCCCTCGCGACAGATTTTACTCTCTAGCCCTCTTTGAATTTTTTTTTATGTTCCAGGGCTGCGCGGCGCCCTCCCCCCGGTGGTGTGATCTGTGGGGGCTCGCGCGCGCTTTTCCGCGCTGATTTTCGCAGATTCTAGTGGTGGAAGGCGTTCCCTTGCGCCTCTCCGCGTGTTCTTCAGGGGCCTCCTGGCCTCTCCCCTGCTGACCCTCACAGGCGGGAGGCCTCCGGGGTAAAAGGCCGCCTAAGGCGGCCACGCACGGTCGCAAGAGCGAGCAAGCCGATGACCAAGGGCCCGGAGGGTACAAGCCGCACGGCTCAGGGGGCCCAGCCCCTCGCATTTTGCCGCCTCCAGAGGCCTTCCTCCACAGCCGGCGCACTGCTGCGGCGGCGAAGCATATCGGAGGCACTTAGGGCACAGGCAGGCACCTAGAAGGGCGCAGGCGGTCCCTTGGGCCCCTTTTCGAGCCTCCCACCTACATCGGAGGCCTGTAGGGAACAGCCAGGCAGCTGGAAAGGAGCGGAGGTCACTTGGCCCCCTTTTGAGGCCTTCCACCCCCGGCACACGCCTGAAAAAGGGGTCCGGGGCTGCATGGTCCCCCCCTACGCTAGGGGGGGCACCGTCGCCCTGAGCCCTGGATCATATATAAACGCAAGGTAGATCAACTACTGAATCCTTGTTCTTGAGGTCGATGTAAGCCAGCTAGTTCACCATAATTGCTATAGGCTGATAGTGCTGAAACATTGCAAAAAGGTCACTATTAGGCCATATTATCAGTCTAGCTTATTAATCTATCTTATATATTAGTCTTCATTGTCAGCCTATATTATCACCGCCCCACGGATCACCGCCACAAAACTCGCCGCCTACCCCACCGGACAGCACTCCGCTTCCCCCGCGAGGCTCTCGCCCATAGCTTCCGGCCCCTTCCCCTCAATCTCGAACCCCGATAGCCACCGACCGTTTTCCTGTTGGGGATTACGCTGCGGCCCCGTGGCAAACTACCAGAAAAGAAGCCAGAAAAATGCCCGGCCGACTGGGGTAGTGGCGCAATCTGGGGACACAAGTCTGAAGAAGAGAAACATTTGCCGAAAGACCTCCGGCGAAAGACCTCTGGCAGAAGACTCTTGACGGAAGCCCTTTGACGAAGAGACCTCGGACGAGAAGGCCGCTGACAAAAGACCTTTGACAAGAGACCCGCGACGACAGACCTCAGACGAGCGGCCTTTGATTGTCAAAAAAACTGACGAGAGAAAGGTGGCGATAGGCACTTGACGATCGAGGAGACCTCTGACGAAAGAAGTCAGCCCGACGAAAGCGGTCACTCTGGCGAAAAACATCAGTCCGGCGAAAGGCCTCTATCTGACGAAAGACATCCGCAGCCCGAAGAAAGGCGCCACTGGCTCAGCCTGTTCCGACGCATGGCAGCCTCCTGGCGAAGTAGTGCGCCAGCCTGGCGAGAGGCGTCACCTGCTCAGTCTCAGCGCATCAGCCTGACGAAGAGCGCCAAGCTGAAGAAAGCCATCAACGAACGAACCAGACCAAAGGCGTCAGCCTTGGCCCAGCAGCGGACTTAGTCGCCAGTCAGGCGAAGCGCTTCAGTCTGACGAGAGACGTTAGCCGGACGAGAGACGCCGCCCAGAAGAAAAGCCGCAGCCTGACCCAAGGCGCCTGCCGAGGGGCGCCGGCCTGCCCGGCGAAGGCCGTCAGTCTGGCGCAGCGCGCTGGCCTGACGAAAGGCATCAGTCTGACGAAAGGCGTCAGTCTCCATCCTGGCGAAAGCCGTCAGCCTGACGAGGGGCGCCGCCCTTCAGCGGCGCCCCACCCTCCCGCGAGGTGCGCCCTTCTGTTTCTGACGAAAGGCGTTGGACGAAGCAAAGACGAAGCCCCGCCAGCTGTAGGCGCGTAGAGAGACCCAAGCAGCGCGGCCATGCGTTGCCTTTTCTTGTTTGACCCATCAAGGTCGCCCCTCGTTCTTGCCTGGTGCCACCGCGAAGCGTTCGCGCGCGCTGGGGTTTGCGGATTCTTGTGCGTGTCTGGTGGCCCTCTTCTGGTTTTTTTGTTGGACTGCCGTGAGGGTCTTGCAAATTCTTAAGAATTTGCATGACCCTCCCGGCGATCCCATAAAAAAACGAAGGCAGCGCAATTCTCTGCCCACGAGTCGACGCACCTGAGTCGGCCAGCGCCGGCACTCGGCTCGTGTCGTGGCCAATTTGCAGAGCGCAACAGCCCACCCGCGGGCTGTCTCTACTCTAGCGGCTGTAGACCGTGGGAGGCAGAAAAGTGCTAAACTTGAACCCGGGCGAAGCTTGTGGAGGCTAGTGCTTCTTTATGCTGCGACACGTTTCTATATTCCCATGCTATTAATCTCATACATAGATACTTATGCTGTGTTATTTGTTGCAAAGGTTGAAAAAAAAGCGGCGCGGTGCTTTAGAAATAAATTCATCCTGTGCTTAATTATTTGATTTTTTGAAAAATGCAAATCTATATTTGTTGCGTCACTAATAATGTTGGTGGAGCAGACCTAACTAGAAAAAACAAAAACCGAGAGAAGAAAAGTCAAGTCAAACGTGTTGCGGCACTAATAATCAAAGTCATTCCCTGAAAAGTACGTAGCATCCTCTACGAGTCTCCCTTGAAAAGTAGCATCCTCTATGAATCGCCCCTGAAAAGTAGTGTCCTCTACGAGTCGCCCCTGAAAAGTAGTGTCCTCTACAAGTCAACCCCGAAAAGCAGCATCATCTGCGAATCGCAACTGAAAAGTAGTGTCCTCTACGAATCGCCCCTGAAAAGTAGTGTCCTCTACGAATCGCCCCTGAAACGTAGTGTCCTCTACTAATCCCTGAAGGACATCCCTACTACTTCTCCGAAGGATGCTCCTACTACTTCTCCGAAGTATGTTCCTACTCACAACATGATAATGATTCCTCGTCACAAGAACATGATGATGATCCGTCGCCGTTCTTGGCGCCTGCGCTTGCCGCTCGCCTGGTGCCTCGAAATCTCGCCGGCTGCGCTGCTCCGGCGCTCTGCAATTCTCGACTTGCATGCAGCTGGTGTGCTTTCTGTGCAAGAATGTCACGACTTGGCCCAGGCGCTGTCGTCCCACTTTGTGATGGTAGGCAGCATTGTGAGGCTGCCTTCGGAACAGCAGCCGCCACACCTGCTTGTCCTGCTTGTTGGTCAATCTCGACCGGCCTTGGCGTTACTAGCAGAAATTCCCTTTGCTCCGCCTGACTTTTCTGGTTAAATACTTTCCTGTATGCAAATGTGCGCGCGTCCAACTCTTGACTTTCCTTTGTGTATCGAGGGATATAATTTCCACAGTATGGCGGTATGACAATCAGGACAAAGTCTAGCATGTCCGTTGGGGTGCTCGCACTTAGAGCCTTGGACCTGGCGGCTGCCATGGTTTGCTGGAGTCCCATTAGTCGCCTTCCTTCTCCTGGATTTTGTGCTCCGGTTTCTTGCATTCGTCGGGCAAGCTCCTGTTCGTATAGCGTTGCGGCTGATATCACGATATCCCCACAGGTGGCGAATTGCCCAGCACTACTCGTAGCTGCAACGAAGAAACCCCTCGAGTTGCTACCTCGTCCACTGATGTCCCACACTAGCATTATGACCAGGGGCACCGCAGCAGCTGCCGGCAACAGGTCATACACTAGAAGAGCAGCAACATCAAGAACAGCACAGCAACTGCCGGCTACTCTGGTATCTTGTCCTCTTTTATTCATCTTATAATTGCTTGTCGATTTACTGAGCTTCTTTCTTTTGCACATCATCCTTGTTGAGGAGCAGGATAAAGTCCGCAACCGCTTGTTGTTGTAGATCTTGTTGACCTTGTTGATTCCGTTCTGGATCTTCTGGATCTGGATTTGCTCTTCGCTTCTGTTCTTGTCCTCTTGTACTGAGAGTTGTGGTCGTTTGCACCTCCTGTCGCAGCAAAACCACTTGTTTGAGGACACACAAGCAGAAGAAGAGGCATCATGACTCGGTATCATGTTGATGTCGTCGTTCATCAACTCGCTCTGCTAGCTACTACTACTAGTCCAACTCGGACTAGGTCTAGGAGTATCAAAAGAACAGCTGGAGGCTCCAGTACTACTTAGTTGAAAGAACAGCGTCAGCAGCTACTCCTACTTGAAAAACAGGAGGCTCTTCAACTTGACAAGTCGAAGACATGGCCATCTTTTGTTTCATCCCTAGATGCTTCTAGTACCCAGCTGGGAAGATGCTATAAGATAGGAACTGATCATAGAAAAATACTTGAGCCAAAAGAATGGCTACGTCATCAATAATTGCTGTTGTGAGTGCGCAGCAGCGTAATGCAAATGCAATTTCATCTCTTTTATTCATGTGTGACAAACAAGTTATTTACTAAAAGCAGGTGTCTACTGAGTTACAAATGAGATGACAGAAATATATTTTGTGTTAAGGTGAAGGTCAACGATAAAACCAGAGAATTTAGAAAAGTGGGCTTTGGTTCACGTATGCTTTGGGGGTGTAGCAGATGTCTGCTAAGTCAGTCTCAATATCGCGTAAATCGCAAGCAGAACAAATAAAGTCCGAGTACGTAGATACGAATCATACCGAGCTCATCTAACCGATCGATAAGCTTACAAACGGCGGGGCAGGAGCATAAGAACCGACGATGTTCATATAATCAGTAGAATGCACCAGATGTTCATTGTCATCACACAGCAATGACACACACAAGAAACCGATGCTACCCAAAGTTGCCATTCCCGTTGCAAGCGTTTCGAAATGAAAGGCCATGTGCCACTAGTGGGCACGAAGAGGTCACGCGCTTCACTCAGCATCTTCTTCAAAGAGCATTAGAATCAAGGATGATTGGGCCCGTCAAACTCTAAGTGTATGGGGTCGCGTACTCTGCTCTCGTGAAAGCCAGTCTCAATTCTGAGTAAGTCCTCCATCCCACCGCAATCCAGAGGCTCCCAGCCTTCTTTTGCCATCATTGCCATCGCGATAGCTTTTGCTCTCGGATGGCCTCCACACTCTACAGGCTGCACTTTGTTGTTCATGATACTCTTGAAGTACAAGTTGTGCCAAGCCTTCACGAAACCCGTGGACGGATCGTTCAGGCGATCGCTCAAATAGTTGATCATATCGAAGTAAGGTCCGCGCCAATTGGGCCCATCCGATGTCGTCGGTGGCAGCACTTGAGAACTACCGTAGCGCGAAAATGTCACAGGCAAATCCATAAAGCACTTTTTCTTGCTGACGATGTCCTCACGATACGCATCGATAAAGTTCCTCAACTCTGTCGCTGGAATGGCGAGAATGATGAAGTTAGCCCGCTTATGAAACGCAAATCTGCTATCATTGCCATACCTTTCTACTTAAGAAACTTGATAATCAATGATAACAGATTTTCGCTTCATACCTCTCGACCATGCCCTTGTAGCTCGCACCCGCGAATCGAACTCGAGGAGCAGCGCTCTTCAACGTCAACTGCTGTTCGATTTCAGTTGCAAGCTGTTGCGCTTTTTGGGGATCCCGTGAGCCGATCATCATGGGAAATCCAACCGCAGTATGCCGAAACGCATGAGCGCTACCCATCATTCCCGTTCCTGCGACCCCCACGACTACATCCTTGAGTACGTCGGTCATTCTTGATGATTTTCGCCTTGTTGTATTCAAATGTGCTTGAGAACGTCGAGCATTTTGATTATACTATGTCCTGCTCCTTGCACTCGAATATCTTTTATCTCCCGGCATCGTCTCACTTCATCCGACATCATTTCCATCGAATCTTCCCTTCTCCTTCATTCATTCATTTATTCACTCAGGGGGCCTCCGCGAGATTCTTTTTTTTGTTACGTTGGTCTACAATTTCCCGCAATAATTCCATCCAATTACCCCGCGGGAAGCCTGACGCACAACGCCCAGGCGCTACAATCACGCAAACGACTAAGCACGACGGCAACCGCTGTAGAAAAGCTAGAGCCCAAGCCCCACGGGCATATTAGTCGGCGGCTCTTAAGTAGAACAATGATGGAACATATCTGATGTACCCCGAGCGACAAGAGCTAAGCCCTCGCGGAACGAACACGGATACAGCTAGAGCTTTGAATTTGATCTGGCCGCTTGCTAGTTAGGATCTGACGCGGCAAGCGGTGGACACACGGCACAAAGGGCGGCGCCACTACAGAGATCCACTGACTTTAGGGCGAGCCGGCCCGCGTAGAATCGCGAAGGTTTCCCCGGATATATGATCGCATTGGTAGCGCTACACTAAACTGGTCTTCAAGCTTCGCCCCGTGCACCATCCTCAACCGCGTTCCGCAATCGCCAAAAAATAACCAAGAAAAAAACAGAAGCCGCCGACTAAGGGGGCTACCATATGCCTGATAGCCACAGCTCTACGATGAGCAGGCGGGAGGTAAAAGGATCGGCGAGGGAGAGCGATGGGACGCTCTCCCCCTTTCAATTATGCCGCTCCTATAGTCTATTATACATCTTACTGGCACGCGCCAA
This sequence comes from Amoebophrya sp. A25, assembly GCA_905178165.1. Lineage (NCBI taxonomy): Eukaryota > Dinophyceae > Syndiniales > Amoebophryaceae > Amoebophrya > Amoebophrya sp. A25. Next base: position 976,014 of record CAJINU010000035.1, read on the forward strand.
GCCCTCGCACCCTCAAGACATACTGTTACCACCCCCACGCTCTTCCACCGTTGTACTCTCTCGTGACATTCACAGAAAAACGCTAGCAATTCTCGAATACGAACGGAGTCCATCCTCGTTGCTCTCGTTTCGAGCGAGGCAGAGGCATACTCTCTAGGACCCAATCGGTTTCCTCTAAAGGACTGCCGGCGAGTCGCCGAGATGTATGAAGACCATCCGGGTCGCTAGATAGTTGGCAAACAAAGCGGCCCTCTCAACAGATTTTATTCTTTTGTAGGTAGCGCCAAGTAGACCGGCTCGCGGCTGCAGTGACTGCGCCGCCACGTCCTGAGACGATACGTGGAAACAGCGTGCCTCATGCTCAGCGGACCGGAGCCACGCTGCAGATGAGGGCTCATCGTTCTCCTTGTGAGTGGCTCCACGTCGCAAGCACCTCCGAAGTGTGCTGCCTGTTGTGGGGTCTCTCGCGTACATCTTGGCTTCTCTCTGGGTCCATGTCCTTCCTGCGGTATTTCCACTTTCCAGTGTCACTGAAGCTGACACTAGATAAGTATGTGTGTCTGCACTATTCCTGAATCATGCGGTGAAATCAATCATGTCTTTGAGCTTGACGGTTCATTCCCCGATGAATATGAATGTTATTAAATCCATCAAAGTACCATGATGAACCTCAAATTATCCGATTGTAACAGTAACTCAATGAGCAATCAGACGGACCAAGAGAATGCTATGATATGTAATAATGTGCGTCGTCTACTATCGAAACCCTGATGTTATCTAAAAGTTTACTCTCCACTGGTACTACCGAAATTTTTTTTCTATTTTAGACTGAGCCTCCCCGCAGTGCGTAAGAGTGAGAAGCAAGATGCTTTGTCGTGTTTGCTTGTGAGTAAAACTATAATAACTCCAACTTAATTCCCGAATATGAAAAAGCTACTTCGAATCTACTACGTTAAACTGGGATCAACTACTGAGGAGGTCAACGTCGTATTACTACTTTTAAGAATTTCTTTTCTTTCACATGCAGTAACTTTGATGCGATAAATTTGCTCGTGAGGGCGTGTACTGCTCGTGAGGTCGTGAAGCCAACTGATACTAGGGCACAGCTAAAGTAGATCCCGCCTTAAGATAACTTTTTGCTGCGTTGCTAAAACAAACTAGGCTTTTTGGATCTCAATCTTGTTGAATCATCTGCTAGTGACTTCTAAAGATCTGATGCAACCTATGGAAATGCATCCAAGTCATATAGATGCACAACTCACATTTATAAGATACTTCGACACAAGAAACGTCAAAATGAAAATACTTACATGTTGCACTGCGACTAGGAGAACAAAATTTCTTGTCTCCTAATAATCTGCACCTCTACTTCTACGTAAGTTGAATGTTGTAATGACTAGCAAAATTAAAACTACAACCATGAATTGCATCTACTTACTTAATAGAACTGCTGAGTATCATGTGAAGTGACGTATCAAAATTATCAACTAGAAGTGGCGCATACACCCGTCTGTAAAGCAGCTGCTACGAGCTTTATGCTGAGGCAGCATCCGCCGTGACATGGATGACGTGTTTGCGGTAGACGGTGCTGAGGCCTGGGTAGCGCGCGTCTTTCGGAACTTCCTGCTCGAAGAGGCTATGCGAGCCGAAGTGCAGCTTGTCCTCCGGGATGTGGAGCAAGCAGTTCGTAATTCTCTTGGCCGTGGCGTAGATGCTTTCCGCGGGACGCGACTTTGCACCCGGAAGCTGGTCTTTGGCCTTCTTGCCGCCAGTGCGCTCGTTGGTGCGCGCGGTCTCCAGCAAGATCTTACCGCTGGCCGCGTCCGAGATGCGCAGCAAGACCACGTCGACGACGCGGGCAACGACACCGGGACCCGACACCTGCAAGTGGCATTCGCCTCGCGCAATCTCCTGCGCGACCTCGAAGATGGTCTTGGCACCGTTTCCGCCGAACTTGGTCACATCAATCTTCCCATCCTCGAGCAGCACCTTCAAGCCCTCGTCATCGATCTTCAAGTTGGAAGCAACCAGCGAAGACACCTCGTCCGTTGCCTTCTTACCTTCAGCAATGTTGACACACGAGAGCATATCAAAAATGTGGTGATTACAACAGATCTTAACGTTTAAATCTGACACATTTTTGAATGTCATCCTGTAATTTACCTTGTTGTGCGAGTAACGATTCGCACACGACTAGTCCTAGTACCCTCCAGTTTCAAATCAAATCATGATCGTGAACCTGTACTAGTATTGTAGGTACCTTCCGTCTTGATCTTCTTTTTCGAAATATCTTTGGGGGCGAGCCATTGCCACGTCTTCATCTCATTCTTTGCGCCCTTCGTCATGAATGCCTCCATCTTCACGCCACCGATCGCGGCGACTTCGGATGGCTTCAGGGTCTGCATTTGGATGGCACCTTCGATGATGTGCTTACGATACACCGTGACGACGCCCGGATAAGAGGGAGAATCTTCTTTCACCTCAGCAATCTCCTTCTCTTGCCATTTGAAACCGATATTGCCTGTGGAGGTTTTGACCGGATTCAGAAAGTCTTGGCGTTGGCCAAAAAAAATAAATTCTTTGATGGGATAAACGTAGGATATGAGGGAAAAGAAATAAAAATCTTGACCTAAAGAACAGCAATTGGAATTTAGCTATCAGTCGTTGACTTTTTGAGTGGATAACTGGCCAATGAGTGTAGAAAGACTGCATTAAATTCAAATAGTCCTTTTCCATCAAAGAGTTGGGTACGAATGTCGATGTGCAGGCGCTCGCCGACAATGCGTTCTGCGGTGGCTTTGACACTCTCGTTCGGGCGCTGCTTGGCGCCGGGCAAACGCCAGGTCTCGTATTCACGTCCGTCCGAGAGTTTTTCTTTCGCCTCGATAAGTGTGCACGTGGTTCCGTTCTGGCCCTGGGCGCGGATGCGCAACAGCACAAGCTCGACCACACGAACGATCTTGGAGGAAGAGAAGCCGCCGGTGCAGTCGTGCATGAGGGAGCACTCACCTTCGGTGATCTCAGCGCACAACTCCGCAAGAGTCTTTGCCTTTCCAGTTCCAAACTTCGCCGTCTTGATCTGGTTCTTCTGCAGATGCTCTTCAAGCGTCTTTGGGGTCCAGACGAAGCGCTTGGCACTTGGGTTAGAGAGAGGTAAAAAATCAAAACGGCTTGACATCTTGTCTGAGCGAACAAAGTATCTCTACAACTCTAAGTAATGCAACACCCCTGCTGCGCATGTTATGCCAGTAGATGACTTTCTTTGCACGGAGAGATGAAGTTGCAAAATTATTTTCTGAAAAGCTTGCGTCATAACCTTATTTCCGGTCTGATCAGCGCCGGAGACTTCGTACAGACTAGCCGCGTCTTTGGCATCGAACCATTTGTAGTGGATCATTTCACCGGCGTGCAGACCCTCTGCCTTGAAGTCTACGATCTCAAACTTCTTCACGCCTTCTTTCTTATTGTAAACTTGCGCCATCTCTTTTCGGCGCAATGCCATCGCCTGTGGTACTTGTTCTCTGCCAACCACACTGTCGCTCGAGGCCTGCTCTTCGGCTTCCTCCTTAGCCTGATGAAAAATGTGATCAAAAGTGCATGAAATGCGTTGTTAACCGAAGCGTGTGCATGCTCATAGAGAAACAATTTATTGTGACAAGAAGGAAGTGAAGATGTAATTACAAAAATTTACACAGTGAAAATGTAATTACATCTCGAAAAGCATAAATGTTCAAATATAATGACCCATCTTACAGGCAGATGGAACAAATTTCAAATCAATGAATGTAATCAGTCCTACCGCCGCTGGCGGTGCCACTGGTGTCGCGGGCGCGTGTGCCGTAATCCACGGATGCTTTAGTGCGTCTTGAATCTTGATACGCTTTTCTGGGTCCTTGCAGAGCATCTTCGTAAGGAGATCCTTGCATTGGGGAGTCGCGTAACCTGGCATCCTTGGCTCTTTCTCGCAGATCTGACGCTCATCGCGGAAGGGGAAGGTAGCATCCACGAGACCGTACATCACAACGCCGCACGCCCAAGTATCCGCAGGGAAACTATACCGACGCTGGCACATCTCCGGACTCCAGAAGACCTATGTGAACGATGGCGTTGTTCTTACCAGTTGTCGAGAGGGTTCTTTGTATCAGTCGGGAGGGTTTATATCAGTCGAGAGGGCTTATATCAGTCAAGAGAGGTCCAAAACTATACTACGAGAATATATTTCTTGATGGAAGACGAAACCTGAGCATCATACATCATAAGTCTACTAGAGTGACTAGATCTACCAGACTGACTAAATGATTTAAGTAAATACTCTTGTTCCGGTAAACTGACGTAGGATCTTGTTCGGTTGATGAGCAATGGCTGTTCCGAAATCAGTGATCACCAGGTGACAATTGGGGTCAGACAGGTCAACGCGGTCCATCAACACATTGTCTCCCTTGATGTCACGGTGAATGTATCCCTTTGCGTGGCAATGCTCCGTAGCCGCGAAAATTTGCAAACACGTTTGTTAGAGGGGTAGGGGTTCATTGCTTGGTACAAATAACTACAACATACCAAAGAAATTCAAAATTCAGCAACATCGAGGAGAACTCCTCGTAGCCAGCCAGCACTGCGAAGAATTTACAGCATGAACATTATCCATGTTGTATTACATCTACATCCACATCCTTTACTAGGCGCTATAATTTCAAAGTAGAACTACGAAGTGATCATCTCATTGATTCACAGAAATCATTATACACTTGTTGTACATAGTCCATTCACAGAGGAGATGGTACGAGTGTGCAACTCATCCAGAGTCTATGAAAAGGCATAAAGACGCGAGCCAATGTGTTCAGGAATTTTGCCTTTGTTCTTCAAATGCAGCTGCAAACCATCCACTAAGTCTCCGCCGTTGAATTTCTGCATGACGATACACACAAAGCATTTCTCTTGGAAGACAGCGACAAAGCCGACGATATTCGGATGATCCAGGTTCACCATAACCTCAATTTCTCTGACTATGAAAACAGAGATGGGAGAAGAAGACAATGGGAGGAGGAGACAAATGTTTGTGCTGTTCTTCTTGGGGCGCAGTGCTCGTGAAAATGATACTATGGTACAACAAGCAATCAAAATCATTCTGGTAATAGTAAGCCCATCGGGAAAAATTCTTTTCCAGGTCACTGAGTCAGCATGTAAAACATTTCAGTATTAAGGTGGTAAGATATGCAAGCACATAATGGTGATATCGGAGGTATCTGCCTCGACACGATCTATCATCTTCACTGCGTATTTCGCTTCGCCATCTTCGCCCGATGTACCGTCATTTTTCACGTCACGCTTACCTGAGGTGGAGGTTTTGGATGATGTGTGTTGGGGATGCGACGAACCATAACGCAATCGCATGAAAAGTTACGCATCCAGACTACATTTTAGACATGGATGCACTTCCCCTCTCCTATTTTAGTCGTTCCTAGTAGTCATTCTTCTTGTACTTCAAATCCATAAGGACTCATGCTAAGTCTACAAACTACTAACCCTTTGTTCACGAAGTGATTCTTAAGTATATCTATAATAGACTGAGTTATAGTATGGCATTCATGCATCATAACGAAGGGTTTCATCTAGTAGAACGAGTTATAGTACGGCACTCATGCACGACGCCGAAGGCCCCCTCACCGAGTTTGCGACCCAGGCGATACTGGTTACGGAACTCCCCCTCCCCGTTGACATGCGATCCTTTCGCAAGTTTGCCTCCCATCCCGAAGACGCCGGCGCCTGGAAAACACAGCAGCCGAATTTTGCCGTAACTCTTAAAGGACACGCAGTGGCACGATCTTCGCCCCACCACGCGCCTGCTTCTTAGAGGACGAGGAGATGAGAAGATAGATAACTGGGTACTGGAAAATTCGACTACAGGAGATTCAGTTTGAGGAGGTTGCTTAACAAAAGTGAAGAAATTTTCAAAAGGGAAAGACGAAGGCTAGACAAAACATACATCACAATGACAAAAGAAATGAGTCCTGGAAAGCAACATGATACAAATATTATTCACCGGCTTCCGTGGCTTTCAGTACAACTACTATAGTTCAACAAACAAGAATGCTGCTAAAAAGTGCAACCAAAACCCACCAACCTTTGCCGCTTTACAGAGTCTCTGACAGATCGCGGAAAAAACAGTGACAACTATATGACGTTTTTCGTGCCAGACCATGCACCGAAGAAAACTTGTGAAGTGTCAGAAGTTCTCATACTGTGATAATGGAAAAATTCAAAACAAAATAACAGATTCAGGCTCTAAATTTTGAGCCAAGAAGTTTCTTCCAGATAGACACAGATGCGGTCCACGTCAACCGATGACAGATAGCGGACCGACAAAAATCTAGTTTTGCTTTTTTTTAAAACAGACTCTTCTACAGAAGTCGCGATTTCCACTCTGGAAAAAAACTGAAGACACAAGTGCCCACAACGAAGCAGACAATCTTAACAGCCTGCTTCATGAAGAGAAAAGGCTGATCCTTTCAGGCTGTCACTTTTCAGCATCAAAAATAGAAATACACATTTTTTTGCCTACTTGTCTACAAGTGCACAAACATTTACTTACGTGACTTGAATCAGGGTCGTGGTCCGGACTTATGAATTCAAAGGGAAGACAGGGGCGCCGCCTGCCTTGTAGTAAAGCTAGCGCGGGTCCACAGAACCGCCTATCTAAGCGCACATTAACCCTGATGGATCAAAATGGGGAGGTTCAAGTATTCATCACAGAAAGGAATCGTTTCCAAACGCGGTTTTTCAGAACTCGAAACAAGTTCCGTATCAGAAATGCCGTAGCTAAGCTGAGTTAGAAGTCTTCGACTTTCATGAAGCAAACCGTCAACAGATCTTAGAACCTTAGAGGAAGCATCCAATGAAAAAATTTCTGGGAAGCATCCATGATAAGGTTATCACTTGTCAACTAGCGGAAAGAACTTGTTATAGTGTATGAATGTGTATATGAAGTCAACGCGTCAACTGGGGAAAAAGACTGTCCATGCGGCAAAAAAGGTGACGCCAAACAGTCAGCCCCTTAGCACTGCAATCATCAAGCTCGGGGATTCGATCCGGACAATCGTCGGGGGAAATCGAAAGGCGACGCTGGCGCCTGAGACTTTGCTCAGTCTATTACTTACTAGATCCACGCCACTGCTAGCCCCCGCCGCTCGCGTATGACAGAATAATGTGCATCAACCCACGTCGACATCAACAAAGTGTATAAATCTTCGTCAAAACAGCAGAGAACCACGAGAACTAGATTCCGCCGCTGCCAATGGCTTGCTTCCCTACTGTAACGTAACCGTTTCCGACCGGAGATTGTTCCTGGATCGAGATTCAAGCCCCCTGGACAAGATCCTGGGGGTAGGATCTTCTCAAACAGGTATATTCTGTTGAAAAGTATTAATTACTCATGGAACAACAACGACATACCTTGTTGGTTTTGGTGTACAAATAGTTCCTTTGGAAGAAAGCGAACGTATTTTTTCGAATCTTAAAATTGATGACAGGTTTCTTCTACGAGGACTAGTTATGAAGATATAGGGTACCTGAAATTCGTATGCCCTCGTTCCTCCGGGTCCGGCGACGACGTTTCCGATTACAGTATCTGGAACCGCTCCGATTTTAGCACTTCCTGGACTAAGGTCATTCAATGGAACTCCGTCTTCAAATCCTTTCATCTTGCCGCCCGGTCGGGCTGGCGGTGGCTGACTCTGCGTTGCCGTGGCCAGTGTGTCTGCCAGAGGATCGTCCCAGCTAAGTATTCTTTGCTTCACTAGATAGTACGTAACAGCTGCGAAAATGCCTGCGGGAACTAGGCCGCGCCACCAACCCTCAAAATCGTTATGGCCTGCTATGAGTGGCGCAATCGTCAGCGACACCATGCTCATCAGCTTTATCAATATATTAAGCGCTGGACCGGACGTATCTTTGAACGGGTCCCCAACAGTATCGCCAACCTTTTTTTTGTGGATGAAGAGGTGAAAGAAAGAAAGAAAGGATGAAATTGAAAGGATAAACTTGAAATGTCTCGACACATCTCCATCAAAATCAAAAACCTTCATAATCACACTTACCACGCACGCTTTGCCTTGATCGGACTTTTTTATCTGGAGTTTTTCGCAGAGTTTTTTGCTATTATCCCAGGCACCTCCCGCATTGCTCATCATAATCGCCAACATGCACCCGCTTGCAATTGCTCCTGCTAAGACGCCCATCAGGCACCGTGGTCCAACAAAAAGACCGATGAACAGCGGTGCGAGAATCGCGTATCTGGAAAGGAATTGCAAAAAAAATAATCTTACTTCACCAATCAAGCGAAAAAAACCACTATGCGTTCGCAGAGAAAGTTCCCAAATAAACAGTAGTTCTCTCGCTCCGCTGATGAAGCAACTAGGCATCACATCAAGATTAGTACGCTCCAGGCGCAATCATTTCGCGCAGACTGCTGCGCGTCGATATCGCGACACAGGTGTCGCTGTCAGGTGATACGTCTTCGCTCTCAGGAATGTCTTCACCATTGCTAGCTTTGATGATGCATTCATACAGACCTGGAACACCACCGTGGAACTGCCGCCGCACCTCTTGAATGATCTCAGCCGCTGCTTTCCCGACTGATATCATCGTCAATGCTGCAAAAAGGAATGGCAGCATCGCTCCAAAAATTACCTGGGTGATCCAGTAGGTTTGTTCTTGTTGGGTACGTAGGAGTAATTACAAATGTGGTTTATAGTTTTTCTCTGCGTGCAAAACGTGTATAATCGGCTTGAAAAGTTGAACTTCGACAAGCGTCTTTACGACATCAAAAAAGCCCGATGAATTAGTTGATCGTTGATATAACTTTTATTGTGAATGATGATACTCCGCTGAGAATGACTGGATCGCCAACTCGCATATCCATCGTCATCCCGACATCTACCTCGTGCTCGAACGCTGCTAATAAGCTCAGGGCCGTCAAGACGGCGCTGCCAATAGCAAAGCCCTTGCCAGTAGCGGCAGTGGTGTTTCCCAAGGCGTCGAGGGCATCCGTTTTCGCTCTCACTTCAGGCGGTATTGAAGGGTCCATTTCCGCTAACCCGCCCGCGTTATCTGCTACAGGTCCATAGGCGTCCGTCGCTAACGTGATTCCCAGTGTCGAAAGCATGCCTACTGCACTAATAGAAACGCCGTACAGGCCACCTGTTGCTTGTATCACTAGATGGAGGAGACTCACAACAAGATTGAATGTCCTTCTGTGGGTTCCAAAAGACGCTCTGCAGAAACAGAGTTCGTCGGACAAAAAATGTAGCATGTATACTGCGCAGCTCATTCCTCGTCATCACTTCGTGATAGCATAGGTCAAACTATCAAAATCGAATTCTATCTGACAAGTACCGAGGCTTGAACACAGCAAGATGACCAGGACGAGAACCACTACTGGTGGCACGCAACTGATCATGCCGACCCCTATGCCTTGGATGATGACTGTTGCTGGGCCTGTGACGCCTCGATCCTTGATTGACTGCACTGGCCCGAAATCGAAAGAAGTGAAGTACTCCGTGAATTTGCCGATTAATATGCCGCCGCCAAGGCCGAACCCCACACAGAGCCACAACTGAATTCCGAGTCTAAAGCCGAACATGACGAGGCAAAGAAACAGCGCCGCGCCCACGAAAATCCCACTGGCCATCAAGATTCCTTTCTCCAACGCCCACATTAGCTGGCTTAAATTTGTGTTCCAGCCGTCGCCTGCCTCATCCGTTTTGACATAGAAATAACCCACTATAGAGGACGCAACGCCGATGCCGGACAGGTAAAACGGAAGCGCTACCTGGATGAGCTTCTCGTCCTACGTCCAGAACTTATCGCTTGGTGAATGTGCTGTGGACAAGCGGCAATGACTGTGATCGAAGGAAGTCATCTAAAACGATTATCGACCTAAACGGTTACCATTCATGACATTATTGAATCAGTAGAGAAAGTTCGTCTTCGCCTAAAAGTTACATTGTAGTTCACGTATTACCTTGTAGTTCACGTACTCCGGATTGTTCGTGTCTAGCGTGGCTAGTGTTGCAGCTGCAATGACGCTACCAACGTAAGACTCGAATAGATCGGCACCCATACCAGCGACGTCTCCCACATTGTCCCCGACATTGTCGGCAATGACTGCTGGATTATGCGGATCGTCTTCATCTATGCCTGCCTCGACCTTGCCTACGAGATCTGCGCCTACATCCGCCGCTTTCGTGTAGATGCCGCCTGCCACTCTCGCAAACAGGGCAATCGAACTTGCGCCAAAGCCGAAGCCTGCTAACTCCTGCATGGTATGCACGTAGTCGTCTCCCGTTGCCACGAACAAAAAGACTAAGCTGAGACCCGTCAGTCCAAGGCCAACGACAGCAAAGCCTAGTCGTGGAAGCAGTTGTGAATTCATCAAAATCATTCAAATTGTACTTGTAGTTCAAAATAATTAAACATAAACATGTTCTTTTCTAAAGTACTAGTATCACGTGTGATTTCATTTACTTGGCAAGAATTCCAATGCAGACCCGGACACCAGGGACACCAGTGACTTCTTAGTCATCATTAACTACCCATGATGCTCCCCGCGGTAAAGGCGACTACGAGCCCGTCATTCAGCGTGCCCTCAGTGCACGCCACTGTGGTCCGCACATTACCGTCTGTCGCGACATGCATGCCGCACCATCCTGCTAGCGCGGAAAGCGCTGCTCCTGTCAGAAAGCAGAATGCTACGCGAAAGCCGATAACGATGCCTTGCTTGCCGGCGAAGAGAGCATGAAAGGGCTTAGCCTCAAGCTTGTAGACATCTTTCGTGAGGACGATGAGGGAATTTTTCAATTCATTCAAATCATCGTATCTTGAACTAAAACAAGACACGTAGTTGATCAAGAAGGGTATGTCTTGAAGATCGGAGGATTACTCAATTTTCATATTTCAAGAAAACAAAAAAAGTATACATTCGTTGTCCCCTCATTATACATTGTTCCCTCAACGACAATGAGTCATAAATCAAGAACAGCAAAAACGCGGCACCACCAACGAAGAAACCCAGAACTCGGTACTCCTCCTTCAAAAAAGCGATCGCGCCACTCTTGATCTGGGCGGCAAGTCGGTCTAATTTTGGATGTCCGATCTGCGATCCCGTTCGCGCAGCCATCAAACGCTTGTACAGGAAAGAGATGAAGACGAAGCAAGCAATGCCACCACATATTGCAGGCCAGGTCACCCCAAGTGGCGAGTACGAAACAGTCGTATGAGGCTTTCCCATTTTTTCTTATGGTCTCTACTTCTCTAAAACCAGAAAAAGACGACAGTAAAACAGCAACCTGCTATCACTAGTGAATTTTGGCTCTTTACCAATCAATGAATGTTATCATATTCATACGTGAACTAGATGGTGATCATCTAAAAGTATTGTTTCTACATTATCGTTCAATAACGAATTCTTCGAGTACTATGTGATTGGAAAAATGAAGATAGCTCTGCGTGCGTGTACTGCTAACAAGTGATTTCAGTGGTTTTTTTACTCAGAAAGTCCAAATACAGCTGGAACAACAAGAACGGATTGTTTCTATCAAGTTGTTCACTCAAATGCTATTTTTGTTTTTCTCTGATACGTTTTTCCATCACCCACCGATGTTGGCACCGATAGGCCTTACAGAAGGGTGGACCCAAACTTGATATCATGTGAATGTCTAAGCTTCTCAAAATGAAATTCTGACTCTTGCTCGTCCTTGGGTTTATCTCTCAGTACATATATTCCTACCATGCACTGTGATGCACACTTTCCTGAGATCAACGCTCTAGTACAGGATCCGCTCCAATTTGCTCGAGAGGCTGAAAACTAGCTTTGTTTAGACTGTTTAACTGATTTTCTTTCCTATTGAAGTCTTTGACCTCATACTCAAAAGTATGCGGTATAGTCATTCCTACGTCGCAACTGGTCCTGAAATTCATTCGAGAGTAGGGGTCTACTCCATGTTGATCAGCATGGGGGATTGGGAAGTTAGTTGGGGAATCTGCACCAGAAGAACGCTGTACTGCTACTTCAATAAAAAGACGAGAAGATTCGTGATCAGAAAATGTTCTGTACAAGCATTTGTGATCACTGTGGTCTGCTGGAGCCGTTTTCTGACTCAATTTTGGTCATCAAGGAATAACATTGTCAAGCAGCCATCAAAATCCTCGTGTTCCTCACGTCCTAGCGTCGTGAGCGATATCTCCAAACAGGTGTGATCAGGAGCAAGTGCCCTACCTGTTCTCGTCGGCTACTATTCTTCCATCTCCACGCACACGTAGACGTAGTAGTACAACTTCTTCCACCAGGAGATTTTGTGTCGTGATCGCCCACTCTAGAGCTTGATGTAGTGTGAATCCCAGCACAGCAGGCCGCAGTAGTTTTTACTCTTCTTCATCCTCCACCTGCATCGCGTTTTGCTCGAGCTCCGAGAACATGAATTCCTGGTTGTACTCCATGAGGAATTGCGTCGACCGCTTTACGTCCACAAACAGGGAGTAGACTTTTCGAATGTCCGGCACATCGACCTCCTGTCCCTTGCGCTTCATGCAGACCAGGTTTGCGACGCTGATCAGATGGATCGCGTACCGCAGAGTGCTTTCCATCCCGATCTTCGTCAGCAGCTCCTTCGCCGATTCGGTCATCTCCACGTCCTCCTCTTCGGCACGAATGTCCAAAATCTTACGGATTTCCCGCTCCGAGTAGGGCACAGTGCTGATGATCAACGCTCGGTCCAGCAGATCCAGCGGAATGCCGTGAGGACTCTTGTAATCGGTTCCCCGGATCTTCGTGATGCCGCGGTTTGTGGCCATGATCACCACGGGCGAGGTCTCCATCTCCAATGCGCGGTTCAAAAACGAGAAGCACTCAATATCCAACATGTGCACTTCGTCGATAAACAAGACGCCTGTAATTATAGACGAAAAAATTATCTCCATACGAATTCCTTTTCGAAATAATTCTTCATTCCTGGAAAACAAATACCCCTCAGACACAGAGTTCTGCAGTATCATGCTCAAACACAACCTATCAAAACCATACTTCTGTTTTCATGAGTGTTGTATATCATATTACCTGGTACTATCTCGGCCTTTCCTTCCTCTCGCCATTCAGCAACTTTGGCGTCTATTTGCTCGCGCACCTCCTGCTTAATTTCACCAGTGTCGCCAGCAAAAAGGGCAAGGAATCCCTGTGATCTGCTATTGATCACATCGATTTCGTGCAAATTTACGGTATGGACAACCTCCTTTCGCTTTTGCAGCTCTCCATCAGGGCACTGCACAAACCTTTAGTGATTCACAAGTACTGACGTCATCAATAGAAGAAGGAGTACTCCATAGCAGTAGTAGCGTCAATCAGAGTACTTACTCGATGAACCGCAGTCATAAGTGGCGTGGTCAATAGGGGGACTGCTCGATGTTGGTACTACTAACTTTAGAAGACGACCATTCACATTCTAAGTGTTGTACCAGTAGAACAAACACAGCGAATAAGAATATGACACGATGAGAATAATACGAGTGATGTTGATTATAGATAAAAATCAATTATTACCTTGTTTGTGGTCCCATGGCGTCGAAGTCTTTACTTCTAGCGAAGGATTTTCCCAGCAGTGTAATCTTTCCCGAGGATTTATCTATCGTCACTACATCGCCAGCCTGAATATTGTCCTTCTGGACTTGTTCAATCATCTTCTGCCCGAGATCGTATCTGTAGTACATGGATTACGAGTAGGTGAAGAAGTGTGGTGGTGGGACTGAAGGAAGTGAGTTTGTTGGTGATGAAGAGACGTGCGCTTCAATTTCATTCCTTCAGAAGCTCAAGTATTTACAACAAGATCCTTGTACATCTGCAAAGCTGCTTAGTTTTCAAATAATAAGGACATCGTCTCCATCTCGGTTGTTTTAAGCGTCATCTTTCCAAAGGTCGCTGCTCTTCCTTCGGTCTGCTCAATTTCGATCTCCACAACTTCACCCTCAATTATTTCCGCCTCCTCTCTGATGCGCACGCCAATAGACTGCCTAAATGCCTGCGTCAACGCTTCCGTTTTACCTAGAATAACGCGTCGAGGTCAAATCAAAGGTTTTACATTACCGGTACTTACTTAGTCACGTACAACGACAAAGACAATCTATTAGCCCTGTAAGGGTGAGGTTTTGATTCAGTAGAATGCTAATGTTAAAGTTCTTTTTCATTCATCACGTGAGTAAAAGTACATGAAGATCATGCAAACTCGTAGTCGTGCACACTAGAAAAATAAATTTGGTGGGTATGTGTGTGGTACTCATTTCCAGCGAGAATATCTCGGAACCGGCAATGCATGTAAAAGGGGTGTCGTCGCCAAGCGCCTTTGCCATTCCCATTGCGATCGCGGTCTTACCCTGTTGTTGAGGCAGAGGATATCAAAAAGAGCTTTTCTACATGCAAGTTTTTCTGTACATGGGGAAGACTATCCAGAACAAGGGTCTGTGACCGTGTGCGAACTACATCTTTTGCGTTCGAGCTCCGAACTAGGTGATTCTACACAAGAATGAGTAGTCACACGAGTGAGCATGTTTATGTTCTTGCGCTAACTAGTCTAACAAACTGAGCAACTACAAGTACCGTTCCGGGTTGTCCCGCTATCAGAATAGCTCGTCCTGCTATTCTGCCCTCTTTAATCATCGATAAGATAACACCCGCCGCTCTTCGGGCCTTATCTTGGCCAACCATACCCTGGGAGACGGCACGGGCATCTAGTGTATCGTCCAAACCCAGACCACGAATGTGCGAATGCGCACCAATCCGCTCAAGGCGATGCACATCCTTCACGTCAGCAATCTTCGGCTCCATCTTTTTTCCTTGCTAACAAATTCTAAGTGTAAAAACTAAACAACTTGTTAATCTCAATTTAGGTCAGTACTTTAAAAATAAAGTGTTATCTCAACAAGGATATTATTCGAAGTTCTTGCATTTGTCGTATGAAAAGCCTAGAGAAAATTACTAGTCAGATTTGCTTGGTTTCGTTTCCGGAAGCCTCAGTCGCTTGGTCGTTTTGTCGTAGAGAAGTCTCTCATATGTTATTCAGCTGGGTGTCTCTCAAAAGCATATTTGCGATCACTCGCTGAGCCGTAGCACAATGTTTCTCCACATATTGTGGTACAACTCTCCTGCAATTTAAAGTTGAAAATAATTTTTTTGAAAGAGAAACAACCTAACGATAATTAAATTCAGTCGTTAGTGCGACGTAGCGTCATCATGAAGTGCACTAGGGCTGTGCATCATCACTACACAGTGCACTCGAGTTCTAGTTTCTGTGCCGCTTCTTGGTTGCGATAAGGCAAGGAATACTTGTTGTAGCTTCGTTATCTGCAGCACAGCGTGAGATAGCTCCTTCACGTGGCTGCTCAGTGACGGAGCGTTTATTCTAGCACACTATACCATACCCCCGACGAGGATACTTCGTCTCGCCAAGCTCGGCTTGTGTGCAAAGGATCTCACTGCAATAATAGTTTACTACCGGACTGATACTGAACCACCCAGTATTCAGGAGACCTTTCACATTCCCTAGGTAGCAGAAGAATAGCGATCTGAAAAACGAACATCGGGGGTGAGCTTTTGATCTTTATGTGCTTTCTGATTCTCAACGGATACAGCGTTGAGGATCTTGCCTTTGTAGTCTCCTTTCATTGTTCCACAGTTGCATTACGATTACCTGTTGGTCTTATCTCGCAAATTACGAGTATCTCTTGCAGCATCTCAGACCACTATGTGCATTCGGTGGTGGAAAATGCATTTTCATTCTGAAGTACGTTCGATCCGAATTTTTGTACATCGAGACATTCGATTTCTTTACGTAAGTAGTCATGGATGCTCTGCGATTTTGCATTTATCACTTCAGATATGCGTGTCTATTACGGTCACTCATCCTTTATCGAAAAAATCATGAAGATGGTTCAAGGGTTCGTTGCGTATCAATTTAAAAACGGATTTTCAAGTAGTCATGTAACGTGATGATTAAAGAAACATTTTTTTTTGGGCGACAGCATACTTGCGTAGTCATTACTGGTAATGCGAATATGCCTCCACGACGGCGTGGTCACTAATTATACATAGGTTGCTATCATATGTACATGCTTATGCTGATTTGATGATGCTGAAATTGAAAAAATTATGATAAAAAATATATCCCGTACCCTTTTCATTTGTAAAAATAAGAAGCTGATCATTATTTCCTTATCCTATAATATGTAAAAGAGTAGTTTCATTTTTCATAGCGCGAAGATGAAATTCCCGTAAATTCCTAGTACAACGATAAGATCCATAGCCTTGCCCTGGACCATCTGACGTATACCAGACGGACTTCGCAACGTCTTTTCTACGCACCCAAACCCATTTCGTCTCGTGCTATCTCTAGTACTTAAATATCACATATCAACTAATATATTTAGTCCTTGATGAAGATATTAATCTTACAACTCACCCCGGCTCTTATGCTTCTCCCTCAACAGGAGCGGCCTCAGCGTCTTGTGCTGCACCCTCCGCTACAGTTTCCTCCGCGACTGCTTCTGCACTATCCGCGGGCGCGGCTTCCGCTTGAACGTCTTCAGCAGCTGGCTCGACCGCTGCTTCTTCTGCAGGCGGTTCCTCTGCGGCAGCAGGCTCCATGGCGGCTGCTTCGGCGGCAGGTTCGGCCGCCTGTTCTTCTTGCGGTTCGACGACTTCAGTAGGTTGCGCCTGCTCTTCAGTAGGTTGCGCCACGACTTGGTCCGCTTCTGCGTTCTGTTCCACGACTTCGTGGTGGGCGTCCATCGCCAGGCCTCCTGCGTCGCCAAGAACAGCTGCCTGCTCGGCGGCTTCTTGTTCGGCCACGTCTGGGACGTTGGTCTTCAGGGCCGCTTCCGGGATGGCATCCACAGCGGCGACCTCGCCGCCCAACGCTTCGGCCACCGCTTCGGCGTCGTACTCCGGCACGCGCATGCGCTTTTGCTCCGACATGTGCTCGATCATGAACGACAGCGCATCGTGGGGCTGTTGCTCCAGCAAAGACCGGATGACACTCTGCAGTACACCTTGGACACCGCTCCCCTCCAGGTATTCGGTGGCCTTCGTCGTCACCTCGTGGCGGGCCTGCCGCGCCTGTTGGCGCTCGCGGGTCTGCTCGCCATCAGGCATGGTGCAACGAAGATTCAAAGACATGCGGTTATCATCACTACCCATGTTCACCGTCTCCCTGTGCAGCTCGTCATTTCGCAACTGAAACCTGTGAAATTCCATGAAGGGAGAAAATACGTGGGCATCACAGTCATCATCATTGCGTCTTCGATGGTCGCTCTTTACCATCGGAAAGACTAAACAGTTGCTTGTGTACATTCTGAACATACAAGTCACATCAGTACTATAATTAAGTATCACAGTAGAACTAAGTAGATTATATTTAACGAGTGAAATTTCAATGATCTAGTTCTAGATCTTCACCTTGAGCTATCGGCCCTCTCACTATTTTATGCTAATATGATGTAGATCTGAACACCGTCGCACTGACTATGCTAGTTGTTAGTCCGACTGAATCCATCAAACGAAGAAAGGCCACAACCAATCTATTTGATTTTTACATGTTGACAGTGCATCCAGCAATGTGCTGGAAAAGGTCCAGTTTTAAGGTTGCCGCGTTCGATTTTTGAAATCGAAAAGCCTCTCCAGCCCGATAAGGTCCTTGCCGCCGAGTATCTCCGATCCTAATTGACACATAAGTGTCAGCGGGGAGGCCTACTGCGTCCGATACTGTGACGTCCATTTTCTTTGTGGAAGGAAGTGGGGTAAACAACTGCTTAGTGTACTAACTACGGATGAGTTGTGAGCTAGGCTCAGTTCTGCGCGAAGCCGCGATTTAATATTTCGATACTATCATACGGATTACTGAACGTCG
Source organism: Amoebophrya sp. A25 (assembly GCA_905178165.1). Lineage (NCBI taxonomy): Eukaryota > Dinophyceae > Syndiniales > Amoebophryaceae > Amoebophrya > Amoebophrya sp. A25. The sequence goes on from CAJINU010000035.1 coordinate 993,956, forward strand.
TGTGGAGTAGCGTTTCTCATGAATTTCATCACTAATTTCTTCACGCCTTTTAGGATGCTTCGTAATTCGTTCCTGTGAGAACAAGCTTAAGGATACAATCAAGAAGGGAGAAGATTCACAACAAGTTACTCCCCGGGATACTATCTACAGGAGATTTTCGTTGTGGTTGCGCAATAAACACGATAAGTACTATAAGATGAAATCTACGAGTTTATTGGAAGTTGGGTAAAAGACTATCATATGCGTAAGACATGAAAGCTCTCTGTGAGGAAAAAGATGAAGGAATTCAGAGTAAAACATGAAGAAAACCTTGTGTCTCTGGTGTCTCCTGTCGTCTCGAGAGACTCATCACTCGCATGGCATCACCTCATGACCAGAAGGAGAAGTCTCCAAACTTTTGCTCTCTCTCTCGCAATTACCGAGACCAAACTCTCAGAAACAGACCACGCGCAAACAGCCCCAGAATCAGACTTGTTTCTGAATAGTTACATTTTTTACAACTCTTCATCTGCTTTGTCTCTCCAGCAACATTCTCTCAAAGACAGATCAAGACTCAACCAGTCACTCCGACAGACCATTAAGAATAGTCTCACACAATTTTCGCTCTAATACAAACACTCCTCACTACCGAATACAGACTCCCTTCTTCTCGTTTAGGTTTCTTCTGATAGCAAACACAAGATCAGCCTACTTAAGATACTTAATCGCCTCTTTTTCGCAGAAGTAGGTTCGAAACTCTATGCTCTTATCTCAATACATAGAGCAAGCTCTATCCCATATTTTCATACCATCAACTTCAACACAGCAAAACGAGGATAGCAACAACCTAATTCGATCAGGCTTACTAGTTTCAAATGAATCTACGCCTCAAACGCTTCAGAGAACGCACGTACTCCGAATCTAGCATCCACCTTGCCGACTGCGGGATGCCCGCAAAGGCTGAGTCCGCAGATTGACGCCCATGAATGCAACAAGTCCGGTGCAGGATGGTAGGGATATTTTTTGAAACCCCCACTGCGGTGACAGAAACAGGACTTGATGAATTCAATTCCTCCCTCTGCGTCCGGAATACCAGTCCCTGAAAGCGTCAGCGTCGCACCAACCCAAAAAGAGTAACAGCAATCAGTCGCTTTTTGTACGCGGCCTTGAAACCCACCATTCGCCTGCTGTCGTTGAAGGCACCACCCCTCGACTTGCTTTTTCAACGACTCCAGGTGGCTCTTTTTCTGCCTTTTTCGACTCCTTGGAGATAACTGGCGCTCACCCTCGGGACAGTCACGACTTGCTTCTGCACAAAACAGGTCGTTGAGATTCAATAATGGCGTAGCAAAATGCTGATCAATGTAGCTGTATGCAGAAAGAAACCCATGCTCTTCTTTCGAAATATCGTCTTTTGTTTCCGTTCGCTCAAAATCGCCCTCTTCCCGATCATGGTCATCGTCCCCTTCTGAAAGTAGAACCAGTGCTGATATTGCACAGAAAGTCGCCCCGCCGTGCGCCTCCAGGCGAGGATGCATCCCAAAACCGCCGCCAAAAACATTCCAGCATGCAAGTATGGCATTTTCTAACTTTCTGGAATTGAAAGTTCCAACTTCTTGACGAGAGCGAAACTCCTCCTCGTCTTTTATTGGTTCATCATGACTTCTAGATCGTGACACGCCTGCTAAGGTATCTTCACTTCCTTTTCCTTCATCCTCTCGTATATTGTCTAATTCAAGTAGCCTGTAAAGTACCGCAGCGCAGTATGCGAAGCGCATGTCCACCTCGCCACCACAAGGGGCGCCAGCCATGCTGCCCTCTGACTGCTGTGCCCTATCCAACAACCGCCTTACTGGCAGTGAGTCCACTTTTCGTCTCAACACAGTTGCAAGCCGCTCAGGACCAGGTGGTCCCTCTACTAAAGATGCATCGTTTTCTTTCTCCTGGTGCGATAAGATTATGATAATCATCAATCCGGCGAAGGTGTTGGCAATGGAAAAACTCGCGGCATCAGCTTCTTTTTCCCTTGTTGTCGACAAGGACAATGACGATAGTGCCGAAGCAGTGCTTAGTCCTCCTGTCGTGAGACCCTCGTGGCCGCGGACGGTGAAGTCCTTACTTGCCTTTCTCTCCGCATCGCGCGCTCTCTCGGCCACACGACCCACTCCGCTATCGCCTGCTACAACTGCCGCAACAGCAGAACCGTCGCACGAAACACGACTCACCCTTTGTTTGGGAAACAGTGCCGCTTTAGAGCCATCTTGAATTCATCTCGGTCCGCTCATCTCGACCCCTTTCCCATGAAATACAAGGAAACCGGGTATCGAGATGCCGAGGAAGATGGATAAAAGCTGACCGTAACCGTTGTTGCGGAAGAAAAGACGAACCCTTCAATGTCCCTGCGTTCTTCCGTATCGAAACGGTATCCAAGCAGATCCAGTGCCGCCACGCAGAAGAATAGCAACGTGACTCGGTTTGTGTCCATAGAGCTGTAGGCCTTCGGAAGTTTTCGGAGGTTCGCGAGGAAATAGGCACGAACGAAAGCGAAATCCAAATCCGAGTCGTCCTCGCTCTGCAGAAGATGTTCGCTCATCTTTCTCACTATTTTTAGCACTATGCTCGTATAAAAATCTGCCGAACGAGTCCTACCAGACGACTTAATCATGAGATTGCAGTTAGGTCCCAACTACATAATTCAAGCTGATAATCGATTTCTATTCCGCAGAGGGCGTGGGGAACATAATTATGCAGTTTCGATGCATCTTCAAGCCAACAAAAGTTGGACAACTTCGACACTTTTCAATAGCAGTTTTTCGTGAGGCCACGTAATAAATCTGCGTTGAGCGACCTTTAGATCCAGTTTCCATCACTGCACTTGCATGCAACTACTAACTTTATCGTGTCGGACTGCCGTGGAGGGCTGCCATCTTCTTCTAACTTTCAGATCCCACACTCAGGCAGGCACGCTGGTTTGAGCAGTGTCGTGGCTTGAATCGAAATCGCTTGTTGTACACTTTCATTCATGCGTTATTCTTCTGCGTTGGATCGAGTTTCAAATTCGCTTTCATTTGTACGTCTTGTGAAATATGGCGTAATCACACGTAATATATTAGAGTCTCAAACATGAGTTAAAGATACCCTAAAAAATGGAGCACCTGCGAGGAAATGCGGCTATCTCAACTAGTCCATATCAAATTTCTACTGCCGCGGCGGCCTATGAAGGAACACACAGCTTTCACCACCACCCGTTCTCGCAGGTGACTAGTCGAGACTGCTTTCCGAGCGCCACCGCCGCTCGAAGGGCTTCGGTTCTCGAAAGCAACGCCGCTCCTTGTCACAGGTGAGCGACACCGACTCGCCGCAAGTGCAAAAGCGCTGGTGGCCATAGGGAAAGTCCGAGAGTTGAAGCACACCTGGTGCGGACGTTCCGTTCCAGGCTTCGCCTAGGAAGATCTTCAACTGCAGTGTGCGAAACGCGTGGTCCCCCCATCGATCCGTGTACCAACCGTGGAGCGAGTCGACATAGTGAAAATAGTCGTACACACGTTTAGAGCGAAACCACGGTAGGTACATGATTTCAAGGTCTGTCATGTAGACGTGCCGATTCCACCGGAAAAGATAAGTGTTGTTGCGAAAGAACCCTTCCAAGTCGCCTTCTGCAAGGGTGGCCGCGAGGTCCAGCCCAAGATACTCGCGAACAAGGGCAGTGGCTGTAACAGCTGTTGAGAAATCATCTTTTGAAGAACCTACAGACGTAGTTGTCGTCTCGTTCGATATGGACGTAGTCCCTCCTTGTGGTCCGTTGCTCTTCTGCAGAATTTCAGGATGTCGCATCTGTGCCAATCTCAAATCTAAGTGACGAATTTCATCCTCGAGTGCCCCTGCAGCAATGGAGTTGCCGATTGTGATGTTAATTGGTGCACTCCCATTGTTCGCCTTACATTTCGAGGTCTTCACAGTTTCTGACGAAGATGAGCCATCACCTGAAGCCAAGCCGGTTGCACTTTCGTTTGTTACTCTGGCGTCCTTGTTCTCTTCCCATTGTGGGATTTCCTGCGCCGTTCGAAGAGTGGCAAGTTGTTTGAGCAGCTTTTCTTTTTCCGCTGTCACCTCTTCTGCCATCTCCCGCCGTTTTTCTTCAGCTTCCATGATTAGCTCTCTCAACTTGGCTGCACGGCCCAGCAAGTCGAAATGCATGTCAGGACTTAGCGCTCGTTTTTCACGACCATTCCTGGAGGAGTGAGCTATCCTTTTCCCCCATTATTTTCCCCTTTAAATCCAGGGGGACTCCACTCCCACTCAGCATAGTCCGCACACATAGGAGGATAGTGAAAAACTAGCCGTAAAGGTAGCTCATTGTACAGACTTACATGATCAATGTCCTCCCGTGGGGGCGCCATCTTATGGTCGGCAAGGTACATCTTCGTGTAATCCCAGAGAAAGGCAACCATGCTGTCCTTTTCCCGCGTGCGATGGACGTAGGCGTAGACATGCTCAGCCTCCCTCATTTGCTCGATTGCGGCGCTCAGATAGTCCACAGAGACTACGTCGCTGCTGCCCGCGACACTACCTGCGAAGATCTCGCTTTGATTATGCATTGTGCTAGTTGTGCTTATGCGTCGCACTTGGTCGTGCGATAAGCACACGCAACATGAGAATACACTTCACAGGAAAATCAAAATGCACCTCCAAAGGATGACATTAATACTTACAAGCTGTTAGACATTAAGAATTTGATACCTTGATCTTTGATTTCGATTTCTGGAAAATAGCTGTCCGTGTCGAAGAAGAAGAGAAATTCGAAATGCTGCAATGCTGGTTCCTTGAACAAAGGTCCGGATTTCCAACGACACTGATGCCGGTAGCCCAAACTGGCTTCCGACCTTGACAGGTCGTGCTGTGGTACTTGCGCTACCCAGTCTGAAAGGTACGAGAACCATACTCGCAACGGCCGCGAACGTCGCGCTATCGCAGCTTTGTGCTCTCCCGATAACGGCGCGTCGTGAAACACCACGAGCGGAATCGTATGCCACAACGAAGGGCTCACGTTGCGCAACGTCTTGAGCGGCAGTGTCAATAGCTCCTCAAGATTATGCACAGGAGTCGTCGTCCCGTACACCACTGCTGACTGTTCTGCCACCTCATCCACCTTTTCGCACAACAGCCCATGAAATGGCGGGAAGCACTCGCACAGGCCCAGCGAAGCGTGACACCGTCCACGAGAAGCGCGCTGAAGAACGTACGAAAATCCAGGCCGCTCTGGAAATTCCACTATGAAATCGCCTGTGTCAGAACTACTTTGAGCCGAGAGAAGCGACTTCACCGAAGCAGCTGCATCCGCGGCCCTCTTTGACACAACTTGTCTTGATGAGAGAATCAGTGAACCACTTTGATCTCGCATCTTGCTTGGCCGTGCATTTTCAGCGGAATCGTCAAAGGGCCGCCGCGAAAGCGCATCAGTTGCAGCAACTGCTTGTCTACTTGAAGTTGTCGCAGCTAGTGAATTGGCGTCGCTTGACCTCGGCGTTGCATCCTGACCAACACCGCTCCCACTCGGAGCAATGTTGTCCTCTGGCATCTCTTCTCTAGCAACGAAATAGCCATCGAGCAAGCGGTAGCTCAGCGGATTGCAGTACCAACCTTCCTTCCATAAGCGCTCGGTATTGGTCTCGATCCGACCGAAAACTTTGCCAACGAAAGAAGCCTTCTTCGCGACCCCTCCAAAGTCTGCGTCCTTTGCAGTCCAGGTGCTGCGGTCCTCGGCCAAGGCTACCCTCTGTTCCTCTGAGAGCAGTGAGGTGAGCTGAAACACTGCAAAAGAGTGCACCACCCGCACCAAGGTGTAGCGGCGACTGAGCATGTCGGCAATTGCGGCGAGGGACCACTGCGATTCCCACAAATCTCGTTCGCGAGCACGGGACCAGTGCAAACGCAGCTCAATCTCGTCGCGATCGGTTGAAACTGTCAAAAAATCCGAACCGGTTTCGCGCTCGGGAGCCGGCGCTTCGTCCTCTCGCGCGTTTTCGCGCCAGATTGTGTTGGCTAAAGACGTCAGTTGCTTCTTCAAGAAATAAGGGCGCCGCCGGGCAGTCGGACCGAAATTCGGGTTGAAGGGCAAAATTAGAAGTTTCGGAAATGGTTGGGTCGGTCCTAGGCGTCTACTGAAGATCCGCGGAATCAGGTACTCTGCATTCCCGGCCCTCGGATGCAGGAAGAGCAAGTCTGGAGTCGTCGTCGGAAAAGCATCAAATACCGAACAGTTGGCCTTCAAAAGCAGCGGTGCCGCGGAGTCAGAACCGGATATCTGCTCTACAAACTTCTGACGAGAATACATCACCACTCGCTCAACAGTCCCAGAAAAGCGCGTGTCCGCTTGTACACAACGGGAAAAGTCTACTAGGAAACTCGCTTGCGAAATCGCCCGGTCCTGCCAAATCTCGGGCCCGCCGTGCGATCCTCCAGCATTCCCACCCTGCTGATCAGTTGCTCCTCCCTGTGCCAAGGGACCAGAACCCCCGTGGTGATCTTGGCCCATCACTGCGCGCAGATACGAACTGCTCTCCGCAAAGTTGTGGCCTAGCTTGGGACACTCACTCGGCGTCCCGTCCATTGTCAGCGCTGACTGGAGCTCTTCAGGGCCAAAGTAATCCCGGAGTGCCTGCTTCACGATCTGGCCGATCTCCTCGTCCTCGTCCATCGCCTCCGGTCGGATCGCAATGAACTGGTGACTCAGCTTATGGTCTCCGATTTGCTCCCTCAAGAACCGGATGACGTCAAATGCAGGCGCCGCTTGCGGTGACAGCTTGTCCACGTGGCACTCCGCCAGTACCGGATTGTACAAAGCGGGCACCCGCAACTCCGAACGCAGGAACGTTGCGAAAAACGCCAGTCGGTGCGCATCTGCCAGAGGCCTTCCAGGATTCAACAATGACCTACTCCATCCGAGCACAGTGCCTTGCGTGGTTCCCCGCTTCGCGAACACTTGCATCAGGAAATAGTTCAGAACGCCCTGCGCGTGTTCTAGAAAGCTTTGCAGCCGTTCTTGGATGGAGGTGGCCTGGAATGTCTTTGGAAACGAGGAAGGCGGCGAGTCTTCACCACCAATGGCTGCATCGAATACTGCGCTCCAGAGAAGCTGGCTCGTGCGGTTCGCAATATTGCTCGGATGATTTTCAGATCCTCCTGTGCCAGCTACAACTTCTCCCGAAGGAATACTGGAAGAGTTCAGCGCAGTGCTAGCAGCATCCTGGTGAAATTGCATAATGTCAAGGGGAGCTGCTGTCAAATCCGAAACTAGCGACTCTATGCGCGAAACGAGATCCACGAGCATTTTACTTCCGATCCCAATGTCGCCTTTGTGCGAAAGCAGTGCAAGTAAGAAACCGCTGGAGCTTGCAAGACGACTCGACGGATCGAGGGTGACATGTAATGCTGGCGAATTTCCCTCCGCTGATGAACCACTTCCACCAACACCTTCCTCCGATGCCCTGGCTGCTGCGGCAACCAACGCGTCCCGCTGCCGTCTGAGAGTCTGGTCTAAGTTCCCTTCGGTGTCTGCCAGTGCGACAAGGCATCGTAGATAGCCCAGAAAAGTCTGATACAAGATATAGACGCCGTCGGCCTCCCCCACATCTCTGAAAGGCCACAAGGCCCGCACAGCATTAGCCCATAGGCGATCTAAATGATAGATTGCTGTGTGCGCGATCACCCAGGTCGGCGGCTCCCTCGTGTACTGGCTCTCTGAATCTTGATCACTAAACGCCTCAGGCTGTCCCGTGACCGCCTCTGCTTGTGCAAACAGAACTAGCGGCTTCCCTCGATGTTCGATTTCTACCGAAGTCCCCGTTGCCGCGTCCAGCCGTTTCCAAGATGCTCCACAGTTGCCAAAAACACACGAGGATACATGACACGCGAATCGTGATAATGGACGCAAAAGAGCATCCCATGAGCCGGCGATCAACAGGACGCAGAGAATCGCCGCCCAGCGCAAGACACCCCAGCTCTTTCTCCTCCACGGTGCGCCATCGACCACGTTCTTTCTGCTTCTACTACGACAATATGTCGACCGCATCCGCTGGTGCAAGGGCAACATCCTTCCCCTTGAAGGACCCATCATCGTTCAAACTTAGGACTTTGCTCAGGAAAGCGGACCTTCAAAACCAGGATCATTCCAATCAAGATCCGCAGACATGATTGATCGATCTGAGGATCTCCGCAGCACTATCCAAGAGAAAAGCAGAATCTCGAATAAGCTCTCTTGTTTCTTTCTCTTGTCGCTTTTACTACGCGCTTTGGAACGATCCGAGAAGATACTAGAAGCCAACTGTGCTAGTGCAAGATCCAGTATGACTGTAAGTCGGAGAGAGTGGGCAATAATTCCTCCTGCGTAGTTTTCAACCGACCTATGCACGTTGTATCATGCAACTTCTATGAAAGTCTGCTCCTGAACACAAAGGAGGTTTCTCGTATACAGAACCTTGAACATATTCATTTTTCAATTTGAATTTCTTATCCGGACTGTTCATTATGCTGTTGCGTCAAAAAAAACAAGACTTTTCAAGTGAATGCTTCGCTTGTCGCCAGTCGTGACGACCGTGCAAACAGGGTCTCCAGACTAAAGGTCAACACGTTTTGTCATCTCTCAGTAGGAATATGTCAACCGTGAGCTATGCGGTCACGGAAAAATACTTCTACTCAAAACTTGCAAGGTGTATTTTCTTCTGTAATGTCGCCAATCGTGACGACCGCAGAAACGGGATCGCAAAACTGAAAATGCATTTTTTTTCTCATAAATAGTGTCGCTTATCACTGGTAATTCGCTGGAGGTTCACGACACTCACAGCCTACCCCTTCACTGCAACTTGAATTGACTTGTACTAACTATGTTCTCAATCACGACAGGTTACAAGTCTTTTGCCTTGTAGCGTCCTTTACAGGTTACCCGAATGCCGTGCGGCCACTCTCCGTCATCCGGAAACGCTGCCTCGTCCGATTTTGAATAGATCTCTGCATCTTCAAGACAAAGCGGTCCCACAATATTGTCTCGCCATTTCACTTCGTCAAAAATCGCGAAGTGCAATGGACAGCTTTCTTGCTTCTTCTTGTCGCGCCACGTGGCCAGGCACAGGTACCAAGGCGGCAGCACCTTAGAACGAAACACCTCACGCTGGTGCATCTGCATAAATTCGACTGCCGCTTGTGCAAGGGTGCGTACACCATTAAGTCGACTGCTTCGGAAAGGGTCACCATCTCGTCCTCGCCACAGACGGCCCTCAGCCGCGCCTGAAGCTCCCCAAAATCCTGATCTTGTTGAACTTGATCTTTTACTTTATCTACTTGGATTAGTATTGTTACTTTCGGCTCGCAGAACCAGCGCGATTCTTCCCGGAAGCGGAAGTGTTGTCCGGTGGAGTCAAAAGGCTAAGCTTCTCAGAACGGTCGAGATGTCCTATCAAATGTGCTCCCTACCAAACGTAAATGATCTCCCATGCAGTTGAACCAGGTGCCATTCTCGGACTCCTCAATTTATCTTTTCTCGGTGATTATCCAAGGTGCGAGCGCACAGGCTGTTCTCCGTTATGGCCTTCAGTCGTCTCCATCTCACGTCTCCACAAAGGATAGCCATAGATTAGGGTCTTCTTGCACTCTGCAAATGTACCCCGAGGGAGCAAAGCTAAACCCTATGCGCCTTTTTTTTGTTACCTAGGTCTACAATTTCTCGCAGACTATTGCGCTTCCACCCCTGCGAGAAGCCTGAAGCTCAACAGCCAGGCACTTAAAAATACGCAAACGATTAAGCACAACGGCAATCGCTGTAGAAGAGCTACTGAGCACATGCCCCTTTTTTGTTACCTGGGTCTACTGTAATCGCCTCGGTTCGTCGAGGTCAGCTATTTGCCACTTGTTTTAATAATGTACAACTGGAAAAGAGAAAAAAACGGAGATCCTACCTTTAGCGAAAAAAAAAATGGGACCCTTAGTTCCAACATGACAAAGTCAATCAGAGTGAGCAGTGGCTCCTCACATGCGGACTTCGATTTGAGACGGAGCGACTGATGAACGTTGCTCCCTCTTAATTCTATCAAAGTTTGCTCATGATAAGCACTTTGAATCAGTCAGCCCGAACACCAAACCGCAATAACTAGCGACGCCGTGCGGTGTTCAAAAAACAGCTGCTCCTCGTAAATCTCGTTAATATTTCAGCTACTTAGACAGTGCTGCAACAACATCGTCCTTGATTTACAACAAGAAATAAGCTTTGCTCTGACTGTGTGGCTGACACGATATCATGCCAAAAATGTTGCCAGTTTGACGGAAATATAGTGTGTGTGTGCGTGCGTGCGCGAGAGGGAAGCCGGGGAGAAAGAGAGGGGATCGGGTGACAGATGACCACGACGTCACATTTCGTTCCTCTGGGATCCTGGGCTACGGTCGCCATCCACCATTCCTTCAAGACAACGCACGAGGCAGGATCAAGAACCTTATGTTCTAGCATGACATGGGAACAGCTGCTCCGCGGTAAGTATGGTCCATGTGTATTTGACGTGGGAACCGCTATGCTGGTCGTGTACTACGATCCGCGTGTAGGTTGACTATGTTCTCGAGAAGTTTGAAGCACTAAAAGTAAGGGGCAGATGAAACTAGAATCTGTTTAACTAGCTTTCGCTTCTGCGGACCCCGAGGTTGCCAACAGCTCTGCATCCAAAAGAGCGAGCATGATTTTGGTACTTGGGACATGCTTTAAAGGCTTGTAGGCACTGCGTAACCGCTGCACGCACATGCTTTGGAGTGCTAGCATTTTGTCACTGCCCTGATCCTTCTTGTGCAAATGCTGGTTGCACCAGAAGAGCCCCCACAAAGCTCGCAAACTCGTATCATCGATTTCGCACGCTAAGCAGAAGTACTTTCTCGCCAGGTCGAAATCCTGTCCGCATGAAAAGACTAGTTCTGCATATGAAAGGACGGTATACCTGTCGTGATCAGAAGTAAAAGAAATCGATAGTGCTTCGGCGTAGGAGAGGGAGAGAAAAAAAAAGGTTCATGCAATAGCGCTGAACTTCGGCTCAGCTTGCTAGGATGAAGAATCTCATTCCTGTTCAAAAACGAGAATTGCACAAGCGAGAAGATGTCGGAATGAAAAAAGTAAATTAAAATGAGTAAGTACATGTTTCGTGGATCCTGTATGAGAACGTCTTCTAGGCAGTAAGCGGCTTTCGACAACTGACCTTCTTGGATGTACATTTCCGTCAGCTCATGCCACACCTCTTTGTCCATCTGAAAAGTTTCCAGATGCTTAGTCGCTGCTTCTATTGCCTCTTGCGTCTTCCCCTGCGTCCGCTTTCTGTGTTTTGACGATAGGCAAAAAAATTGGAATCTATCTTCAATCATCTGCTCCCAAGCTACTCTCCTCTAAAGCTACTTCATTGCGAGAAAAAAAAACGAATAAGTAGAATGTTGACACCAGATAAAAACATCTATATTTTTCTCCAGAAAACGTCCAAACGGCGAAACAGTGAAAAAGGTGGACGTCATGTCGCGTCATGTTACCTCATGGCCCATCCTATCAAATGGTATTGAGGTCTTTTCAGTCGACTTGTACCTTCTCAGAAGAATATATTTATCAGTGTACATTGCTATAAGCCTCCGCCTAGCGAAGGTGCTCTCTGGACTCTCCTGGAGAATGTCCTTGTACACCTTGGTCGCTCCTGTAAAGTCCCCTATTGCTTCCTGGTGCAGCGCATAAAGCCGCTTTACTCTTTTACCTACAAGTTGTCGTCGATGAGGAAAATTTGTAATTCGTGTGGACAACGACAAAGTCAGGTATGAATGTCAAGAATGAATGAATCATGAGCGTCTGAGAAGAGACATCCGGAATGCTGAAAATCAATGACATCCCTTTACATTTTTAGCAAGAAGATGATGAAAAAGTAGGATATTGTATTATTACTCTTCGGGAATTTTTCCGTAAGCTTCTCAATGCAATATGCCGTCCACGCGTGCATCCCTAGATGCATTGCCGCCAGGCATACTTGCTCGTGCCTGAAAATGTGATTTATAGTAAGAGGATGATACAGGCTCACAGCAGTGTCTATAATCGATGCCTCGATTTGAAACAACTAAAAAAAGTATCACTGTTTCGTCAAACAAGAATGAAGCCCAAACTCTTCACAGCACCTAATCATAGTCCAATCGACAATCTCGTAGGCCCTAGAATTTAAGTGACGATTGTTCTTGTAAAAACATACTCCAATCACACCAAGAGCAATTATATATTTAGAGTAGGAAGTACACTGCCCAAACATCATCGCCTAATCGGCTTGCGTTCTTCGTAAGCACCACGGAGCCATGGATTGCCGCAACGTCCGGTTGAAAAATCCTATTCACCCGCATGTACTCTAAAATCGCTTTCGACTCATCCCATGAATGCGCTTTCTTACTGAGCACTCGCTCGTAATCCTCCGAATACTCGAGCCTCATCTTCGTTTTTATGTGTCTCCGAGGAGGTCTGAAGCTGCTGCGGTCTGCTTAAGGATGATGCTGACGAGGTCTCAAAAAATATAATGACTGCAATATCGCCTTCTAGCAAGCAAATGCGTAGTTTGGCGGCTACTTTCTGGTGCCGTTGATAGTTCGCGTTTTTCACAACCGAAGGGAAATATCAAGTTCTCTAAGATCTTGCTGGTCAAGCTGTAATCCACAAAGAGCAGCGACGCAGATGCGCGTAAAAAGCGTGACCCAGCGTCGATCCTAAACTCCTACTCTGTGTCCGACTTTCCACACACCCTTACTAGACCCAAAGCAGCCGGACTAGCATGGGGTATAAAAATATATTCTGACCGCTCATAAAAACCTGTCCACTTCGCGTGTCAAAGACGGATGCCTTCCTGCAGTCGTCTCCTAGCAAACGACGAGCGGCAGTTGCTGTCCCTGCTCACTACCCGCGTCGACGGTCGAATGAAATAGCTCGGAATGTGAACGCAGCACCTTCATCTTCTTTGATCTAGATACGAGAGGCGGGAATCATTCAAACGCGTAGAAATCATCCATGATCAACCTTAAATCTACTCAACACTAATTGAATTCCCCTCCGCTGTAATCATATTTGAAATTTAATGATAGTACGACAAAAAAGATGGGCATGTCATAATACCTCGTGTTACGTTTTGCCTAACGTTGTTGAGGCCTTTCAGCAACTTGAGAGCGTCGCAAAACGTAGTGCACCATCTTCACTGTGATACGAACAGTGCCAAAAAAGCTGATTCCTCATTCAGCAACATGATCACACATCTCATTCGCCAAGAGGATCATGAAGAGCCTATGGGCAGTCTTCAAGGAAAAATTCAAGCCCGTTCTTCTCACCAGTTCACAAGTGACCCTCTCTTCAGACCCATCATGTTCAAAGTCTTCATGATTCCGATTCTGAAGATCTTGTCGTGGCTCTAGGAAAACCCTCATCTGAGTCGCTGATCCTGAGCATAAGTTAACCCTCAACTTCTTCTTGTTGCGACTACGAAATGCAAAGATTCTAGGGAACGTGGATAGCAGCTGCATCCACACAGAGACAGGGTGTCAAGTAAAAGCGAGTACTTATACGCCAACACTTACAGAGTGCGCAGAAGCGAAGAAGCTTCTGTCTGTCCACCGACTACCTTTGTGGTACAAAATCGGCGGCAGGGACGAGGCCTATACTTGTAGAGTACGCGTCGTTTGGCTAAAAGTATGCGCCGAAAAATTGAATATCATAGCATGCGTGTCTTTTCTCTTTGAGATTGCCGCATAACTTGTGTACTTTTCATCAGCTGCTTTCTCTCAAAGCACCTCAGAACTGTGTTCGTTCTTACTCTACTTTTCTCCACCCGAGAGACAAAAGTCAGAGGATCCCACATGCATCTTCACATAGCTCAGGTTCTCTTAATGAGTTTGATGTTCTTTAGTGCCATCACCTGCACTTCCAAGCAGTAACGTAAAACTACTTGTTATATATATCAATCAAACTACCAAGTCCGTCGTACAGAGCAATGACTTAGGTTGCTGTGTTGAAAAGGACCCTACACAAGTTAGCTAAATCTTTCTTTTCGCAATCGTAGGAGAGTAAAATGTGATGAAAATGCCTCTAGGCATCTGGTCAAGCGCGCTGACCGAACCTCGATGAGGCGAAGGCCCATCTTGCCTCGCCTTACGCATGAGAAGTCTGCTTCTGGTAAGACCAGACTGACATGGCATTCGACTAGGATAGGACAGGAGTTGGCCCGCCGTCCGCAGTTTGGGCTGCATTCTCAGGCGAACGTCCGTAGCCTCAGAGGGACTACCAAACAGTAATTGTCATCAACTACAATACAGCAACTATCCTTCGACTACTTCCATAATAACCTAGTCAATGTCTTAACACTGTGAGTAGTTGAAGAGAGACGGTCCTCCATAAAGGTGGACAATGCGCCAAGTTGTAGGTAAGCCTTCGTCTATTGCTTCCCGTCTAAGACTTGCGTGTGGATAAGGTATCGATGCCAATACTCGTCAAAATAGCTTGCTATTTGTTTGTTGGGTTGGGTCACGTTCTGAAGCTAAAACAGACACTGATGTGATGTCGCTCCTTCGACGTATCGTGAGCTTTCTAAATTATACCTGGTAGTTATTGATATACCCTCCTCCGCGGGGCGCAGATCAGGGCCAATTTTACAAAAGATTGCGGGTAGAGCAGTGGATGCGGAGAAGACCTCGAGATAAATAGCTTACACGGCCCTCTCAAGCAAGAAGAAAATAATGCTTCATAAACAGCACTTTCTTCATGTCTTGAATGAAAACGACGAAGCCATCGCGCAGCCCTAGCAGCACTGCTGACAAAGTCTATTGTTTTTCTGCCTACCAACTACTCGTAACGAATCTTTTATCACATTGTAGAATTACAACAACCTCACGTACCATAAATCGTGTTGGTGAAAAGATCTTCAACATCCTGATTTTGGTGAAGAAGTCTCATTTTTACCACGCCACGACATACTTTTCTTGGGGTGTGCAACAGGTTCAAAGGTGTTGCTTCACTAGCTGCGCAAGCGGGATGCGAAAGAACAAATGTCGATCAATCTGCCTGTGATGTAGACGGAGGGTCCTCATCCGTAAAGATTTCGCGTTTGCCGCCTTCTCTAGTCACTTTTTGGTTGCTCGCAACTTCTGATCTCTTGACACACATAATCTTAACAGACAGTACGACGATGAAATTATTCGAAAACTATTATTATTGTTAGAGAACTACACCATTAGAAAGCAGAGATGAGTGGTCAAGAATCGCGATAAATATCTCGATAACTTTTATGCTAAAATCAAGGACCATAACTACTTTCATTCATTTAATAGAGTCTTCATCTTTATTGATTTACCTTTACCGACTGACAACTGACACCATCAATAACACAGAAATTCGGAATTAAACAAAACCAATGTGTAGGTATGCTGTCTTCACTACAACCTTAACTTTCATTCATCGCCAGTTTTTCTATGTCGAGTTAAAATATGTGCCCGAGTCTTTCTCCAGTATGTAATCCTCCGTATGTTGGTTGACCATTTTCACACCTCCTTTCTTTCTAATTTACAATTTTCATTCCATAGGAATTTAAGAATAACCTTCATGATTTCCCAGTAGACTACAACATATTCCCAATTTCTTTATTATCTTCATCGACCTTCTATTACCTGTGTTCATGCTGTGTTCTTCATATCTGCAGCCGCTTATGCCTCATCATGTACACCTTCCTGCGCATGCGACTTTACAAGAAAATGGTAGAACTAGCGTCATGATCCAATATATATTTCGATTTCCTTGCCTGCCACACGCCACACCCTGCTCGTCCGCAGCATGGCCAAGAAAATCCATTTTTCTATAACTAACGGGGTGACTGTGATACCTCTAGATAAAATAAAAGATTTGTTTCTGGAGCTGATGACGAAAAGTTAACAATTATTAGACTCGTTGGGTCGTAATTGAACAGAACAAGGACTACTTTCTCGTATGATACAGTTATCGAATTCAAGTAATCTACGCACTGCGATATACATCACAAAGCATACTTATGTAGAATTCGAAAAGATTCATTCACAAAAATAGTTCATCCACTTCCACCGTAACTTCTTTGAGATCATAAATACAACCTTCCGAAGATATCACATAAAGAAATCATAGTTCTCGTAGATCTACTTCCTAACGTCTCGATATTTTTCCGCCGCGCACTTCATTATTCTCCTGGTCCTCTATTTCTAAGAACAATAGTGTGGTTAAATTTTGTGTCCAAAGTCTAGAGAATGAGGTTAGATAGATTACTCTTCTTTCACCCAGGTTCCCTTTTTTCCCTTTCCTTTTCCGCCCTTGCCTTTTCCTTTGCCCTTGGCTGCCTTGCCCTTACCCTTGGCGCCCTTGCCTTTTCCCTTGCCCTTGGCACCCTTTCCGCCTTTTCCCTTGCCTTTCCCCTTCTTCGGGGCAGCAGCGGGGTCCTTCTTCTCTGACTCATCGCTGTTGGGCTCTCCGCTTTCTGCCGGCTTCGGTCCACGCGGACGACGTCCACGTCCCTTGCGCTTCGGCTTCTCATCGGTGGTGGCGCCGCTTGCCGGTTCCGCGCTACTCGCCGTGACTCCGCTTGCCATCTCCTCGGAGCTAGCTGAGGTGCGCTTGCCACGTCCCTTGCGCTTGCGCTGGCGGCTCTTCTTCTGTTGTGGTGTAGTAAAGACTAGATGAAACAATTTTCAACATACAGAAACTAGGAGCATGTCTTCAGTACTTCTCAAATCATCATTAGTGTACTACAAGATCCCGATGACACTCCTCAATCTTGAAAGAAGAACGAGCAGACACCACGACAGTCTTATTATCTACCTACTGAGCAGCAGTTTCAAGCTCGGAAAGCAAAACATCGTAATGATGAAATGCGTAGAGCAGAAGAACTAGAATCAGAATGTAGCAGAAGCAATCCCCATGCAGAAATGCAGACCTACAGGTGTCTCCTGTAAGGTGGTTTAGGGTTTGAAACAGTCACAAGTAAGTACGACTCCTGAACTAAGAGAAGTAAAAGTAAGCACGTCGTTCTCGCCCTTCTCCGCGTCGACTTCTTTGCGGTTCACCTGCGGAGAAGTTCCCTGCTTTTCTCGGCCTCCACGCTGCTTCTTCTTCGCAGCATCGTCAGCCTTGTCTTCTGCCTTCGCGATAGCAGCTTCCGAAGTAGCGCCACCTTTTCCGATGCCACGCTTGCGCGGACGACGCTTCTTCTCGCCATCTTCCTTCTCAGCGGTTTCTGTTGAGTTCTTTTATTCGAGAGTAGATTATTCATTATGATCGCTGTTTTGGTGAGGAAGTTGTAAAAAAAGAGGATAAAAACATGCTTAGCTCGAGAATTTACGACTCAGAATTACAATGGTATGGTTTGCTCAAAATTATCGTTGATTGCTGGGACAGTGACTGTCTCTCTAGTATATTATAACACTCGAAAAATTATAAATTGACAGTTATGATACCAGAGGTCGGCTCGGCAGCGGCACCCTTCTTTCCGCGCTTGCCACCGCGCTTTCCGCGTCCCTTGCGCTTATTTTCACCAGCGGCGGCGCCTTCGCCATCCATCGCATCGAGCGACTTCGGATCAACCGCCTCGTATTCCGTAGCGCTCACATTTTTACCCGTATTCACGGCTTTGATTTCCGGTACCTTCAACGAAGTAGTCTTCTTTTCCGCATCAGTGTCGGCTTCCTCGGTTCCCTTTTTCAACAGCGCCCAGCGGTCCAACTCCACGCGAATGAAGTTACTGCGCATCTTCACGACACAGTTCTGGAAACGCAAAATCTGTCAAAGAGCCATGTTGTTGTACTTGTCAAGTTGTTGTACGTGACAAGAAAAAGGAACAAAAGGACACATAGTAACATGCAATTTGAGAGTTTGGTTATTCCGCTCATCACGACACAATCGAAGGACTCTCTGACAGTGATATGATCAAGGAAACGAATCACAATATAATCCAGCTTTATTGTACTTAGAAGATCACAATATGCAAATCACATCAACTGAACTACTCGTAGTGTAGAAACGTGCAAATGTAAAATCATATATTACCTCACCCATCTTGACAACCTCCTCGACGCGCTTCTTGTGAAGAATGCACGTAACCGAAGCGGACTCGTCTCCGACTTGCACTTCGAACATTTCTTTCAGCTGTTGTGTGTAACGAGAGGAGCAGTAGATGTAGACTATTGATAGATCGGGTGTTGATGAAAAAACTGATGTTTGTATGCACCTACTCGAAAGTTATCTAATATGTGAGTTCTACTTCCTCAATATTTGAAGCTGGGATGTTGTTGGCTGCAAAGAAATATTGAAGTCGAAGTCCTATGCGTAAATATGTAGCCAAATAATCGCTGCATAATACCTTTTCGTGTTGCTTCGGTTCTCCGCAGACCTTCGCAAAGAAGTTGCATCGGCGGCTGTTGGGGTCGATTTCCTCGACCTTGATCCAGTTGGCGGGAGCTTTCTTGCCCTTTCCTTTTTTCGGGGCCGCGTCTTCCGCAGTCGAGGTGCTGGTCTCCTTCGTGACGCCGTCTTCCGAGTTTCCCTTTCCTCGGTTGCGACCACCGCGCTTGCGGCGCTTCTTGCCTTCACCGTCCTTGCCACCAGCCTCAGCGTCAGCAGCTTTCTCGGACTCCTTCTTCTGCGGGCGCGGCGGCGGCGGGTACTCGGTGCGGATGGCATCCTCGAACGCCTTAATTTGCTTCTGCACCTCTTTCCAGACCTCATTTGGCTTGCCCTCCCCGCTGATGCGAACCAACTTACCCTCTTTTTCGTACATGTCCACAATCGGTTCACATTCTTTTCTGTAAACATTAAAAAAATAAAGTTTCTCTTTCTACGACAGCAAATTTAACTTAATATGTCACAATTCACATATAAATGGCAGCAGGGACAAAGTCTAAGGAAAAAATAACAGGATCGCACTTCATCACTGCACCAACGATAAATGCTGATGACGTAGTATCTCCCAGTAAGGACGAAGCCAAGGACTTTTACACTCGCACTTGTATTCCATAGTTACTAGTCAGTCACGACAATCTGTAGATATTTTAATTCTTGTGACTAGCAGAAGTCAGAAGTACTTGTTCGTTTGCAGACGCTTCTTGATGCCTTCTTCGGTGTCATCAGTACGCTTCTCGTCGGACTTCTCAGCACGCTCCAGGACGCGCTTGACGCAGGTCTCATCGGAGACGGAGAAATACAGCACACCGCGAAGATCCGTCGAATCGCCGCAAACTTTCTTCCAGCCGCTCACGTTATCCTTATTACGCGGAAAACTGTTGTCGTTTAGGTGCAGATGAATTCCAGATGCTGGATAATGTTGCTGAATAAATACAAGAATGATGTTCATGTTGTAAAAATACGTACCTTGATGCCAGGAATTAGATGAATGATATAATTAACATTGTGTACTGGATTCATTACAGACGCTGTAATTTCTATGATGTTCCTTCGAAAATGATTGCTAGCTCTCAAATTTAGCTGTGAACAATACCCGTCGATGAGAAACTTGTTGGCACGACCCTTCTTGGCCTTAGATATCGCCTCCATCTTTGCTTTGATCAATTTGATCGTGATTTCAACCGGCACAATAGTTCCAGCCGAGATGTGTTTCTCGATAATTTCGGCCTCCTCCGACTCCGAATCGGTTCTGCGGCATTCACGGAGAACTGGATAAAAGCATATCATAATGTAGAAGCAGGGTGGGGGAGTCCTAACTAGAAAAGAGAAATGAAAAACCAAATCAGGACTCTGGTTGAAAAACAATGTTGGTAAGACTGTGTGGTTCGACATAGCACCATAGCATGGTCACTAGCAACATCTGTATTCAGATATACAAAATCGAAAAAAATTTGTTCACATACCATCTCCAGCCGAGATCGTGGCCCATCCGCGCAGTCGGCGGACGACGTTGGTGCACTGAGTTCCCTTACCCGCGCCAGGTCCCCCGAGGACGAAGACAACTTGCTGTTTGCGAGGCGGAGTAGCCTCCACAGCCGTACCGTTTGCTTGCTCAGCCGACATTTTTTTGACTTATATTTTACTTCGATACTACCCAAGCTACAATGGGTACCTACTATTCATATGTAGTATTATAAGTGATTATAAAATCGGGATACAGTTGTACAACTAGTATAATTCGTGACACAATTACTATCGACTTTATCAAGTAGTGACGATGAATCGTCTCCTTCTTATTATAGTAGTTGTAACTGATGGTACACAACCGATTAAATGTGGTTTCTCTTCTCGTGGGGAGAAAACGAAACTCAGTATCTTTATGTCTATGGGGAAACTCCTGTAATATTGTAAAGACTGCTATAGATATTCTACAAACAGTCTCCTTGGGGTATAAAATTTTGTCCGTCCTTAGTCCACTTGTTCAAAACTTTTTATAACAGGTTTGTTGATACAACAACTCAATTCTTCGTTTTCTTGTTAAATCTGGAGACACTGAAAACCTTTGTTCAAGAATCTACGACAGATTCATATTTCTATTGAGAAGAAGATATTGTAGTTGTAGTATTTATTTTTATGTCGATAATATTACAACAGGTTCAATCACTACACAAGATGAAGTAGTCACTCAGTGTTGCTATAATTGAGCTGCGACAGTTATACTCTGCTGTGGTATCACAGGACGAATCCTCCCACAAAGATACTCTGACGACAACTAAATCAGCGGCGAAAAACTTGTTGTTCTGACTGTTAGATACAGTCTTTTTTACTCTTAGATGTTTTTGTTTTTAGTGGCGAATTTTTTCCGTGTTAGGCGGTTGAAATATAGCTGATACAGCTAGTCTAGCGCAATCGGTTAAAAAGGTTCAAAGCAGCTTTTCTGAATTAATCAAAAAAAACTCGGAAGCTTCACCCTTAGTAATCGACTTTTTCAAACGAGAGCCCACGGGCCGCGAGTAGTTGCCTGCTATATTGAGATTTTTGCGAAGATATATTTTGGTCGAAGAAGATATGCATTTCTGTACTCATGATTTTTGTCAAAGAATCTTCGCATGAGCAGTAAGACTGCCAGTCAGTGCGTGTTTGCATTAATATCACCATGATCGTCATCAACTATTCGCTATCAACTCCTTTTTTCACGTTTATCTTAACATGCTCGTGTTCAAATTTGATTTGTGTCACTTCCAGCATAGAAGGATCCACGTTGCGGCAAAAAATTTGGATTTTCGAATGCCTTGCAAGATTTGCTGGTTTCTGGCTGCATGCAACAAGAGGCAGCTTCTCGTTTCCTCGTTTTTACTCAGATGGAAGTCACTTTTGCAAGAAGCCAAAAATAAAAGGAACACGCACCATCGACCTTCTCTTTTGTCATTCCTTGGATCCTCTGACGCGAACACTCTCTCATCATTTCCATTTTCACGAGGCCATTTTCACAAGTGCCTCGTGAATGTTGCGTAACTTCAGGGTCAGACCCTTGCACAAACAACCGGAGCCGCAGAAGTAGCATTATGCACATCTACAAACATCATGTCTTCTTGGAGGATCATGTACGAAATTCGGGGTGCTTTCCTTGACACTCGTCAAAGTCTTGACACTTCTCATCGCAGCGAAGGTCGCAAAATCTAAACACAAACACAGACATTGCATGTAGCGAGGACTATGTCAATCAAATTCATCATGCCGCATTCTGACTTTTTTATGGACTGTTCCGTGTCTCATGTTCAATTGGGAAAGGCTAGTAAGACCATAACGGGGTGGCTCGATACTTCTTGTACTCTAATCATGACTATGCAAGAATACGGACACTTGTGATTGGAAAACTTCGTTTTTCATATGACATGGATATTTGATGTGATGTAAACGGAATAGAATTATGCGATAGACGTGCAACAAATCAATTACAGAGATGCCATATTGACTACATAAATAATACCAGAATCCAGTAGGGCGCGATATTACTATTAGACAGATGAAATGCAGAGGAACGCTTCAAGCCGTGCCAGTACTAGACAAATACTAAAAGGCTAAATAAAATTTCAACAATTTGTTTCCCCACAAACCTCCAAACCACAAACACCGGAACCAAAAACACCTGAACCAAAAGCACTTGAACCAAAGAGACTGGAACCCAAAAGACTGGAGCCAAAGGCCCCCGGACCAAAAAAGCCTGAACCTCCGAACCTCCGCCCTCCGAACCTCCAAACTCATACCCATGAACCCAGGGACATGGCATAAGACTGTGCGCTTTGGCTTATAAATGCCGCGGCGCCTCTGCTCCGACTCCTCTCCCGCGGATAGGCTCCGCCAGGTGGGCATCATGATCAGGCTGAAGAGGAGCGGAGGAGGCGCGTACTGACGGGGGAAGTGCTTCAAGGAGGTGGAGGGATCTAGTGAAGGGAGAGCTGTCGGGCGCTTAATATTGCAGAATGAGAGACGAAGTAAGTTCTTAGACCGGTCGAAATGGCTGCCGATCGCGATTCTTCGAACCCCCATGATACTTATCGAGTTGAATTAGTGCTCAAGCCTAATCCATCTTGGGATTCATCTCGGACCTGTTCCCCTTACGGGACAGCTTCGAGATGCTTCTGGAGAAGGATTAGGGGAAGCTTTAATTCAACCACGTCTTGCTGCCACGCTTGGCGTTGACTTTCCTGCACCAAGTCTTCTATCCACGGCACTGGCACTTCTCGTCCCGTCTGAGTGAGAAACACCTTGCGCACGTCATTTTTATCCGTTTTCTGCAAAGCGATTTCCCGCTTCCGGTCGAACCCGAAGGTTTGCCAGTCCTTCTCCGCAATAGGTTTCGCTTCTTGGCGCAAGCAGGCAGAGTAATCTGCGGTACCCTGCGCCTCTGGTCCAGTGTTCTCACAAATGTTAGAAATAGACAGAGTGATGTTTTTAGTAGCTGGTTCTAATAAAAAAAATGCCCAAAAAGTAGAATTCAAAAAATTCTATGAAAATTTCTCATGTCTAAACAAACTCAATTTTCTCTGAAAACAAGCTCCGCTCTTCCAGCGTGATGAACGTGGAAGGTCATGTCCGTCTGACTGCGTTAATTCAGTATGCGTCCTTAACAGAACCATGCGGGATACGAAGTACGCCGCGTCCTCGCAGAAGTCGGTCACGCGTGATATTATTGCCTTTCTGTTCCTGCGCCCCCACCTCTTCGCGACTGCGCAATGCAGCGCGAAGCGCACCGCACCCGAGTGTTGTCTTCTTCCTACCTCCCGGTCCCGTTCCAGATGCGCGCGCAGCCGTTCGATTTCGGTGGTAGTTTTCCACCTCCTCACTGGGCTGTAAGAGGGAGTTCACTTCCATTAGGTCTCGTCTTACCTCCCGGAAGTCTTGCAGCAAGGGCCTCCCCTGTCTCGCACTCGTGTCGACACCAGTCGTGAGGATTACGAACTGCGCAGAGCCTTCCTGAGCCTCCTGCGGCAACAGCTGCTGGACACTCAGAGCCGGCTCGATTTCCGTTGTATTTCGAGGGCCACGCTCACGGCCTTGGAGATCACGAGCCTGAAGCAAATCCCGAATGCTTCCGTTCGAGTCCGTGCTTCCTGCTTTGTGTAGCTTACCATTCGGCGTCTTGCTATTTGACTTGTTTAAACTTGTATTGCTGCCGATGCGCACTGGGTGCCCTCCACGACTTCGCTCCCACTCCTCTTCTTCCTTGCTTTTCGACTTTTTGAGAGGACCATCACCCTTCTTGCAGTTCTTGGACGCACCAGGATCCGCGTCAGCCGAGCCGAGGCTTGTCAATGACGACGTTTTGCTGTCCTTCCTTTGCGTTTGGAGCATTTTGCTAAGAACTGATGCGTTCTCCGGTTTGGATGCGTCATCTTTAAGGGTGACTGAATCCGCTGATATCTTGACCTTCCGACCTCTACCTTGCTCGTCAATCGTGGAGTCGCCTTTTCTTGTTAGAGCTATCGATCCCAGATCGATGAATAACCTCGTCATGCTGCGTCCCTATAGGAGCTTTTGTGACCTTGAAAGGCGTCCTTGAGGGATCTGCTAAAGTACAGAGGTGGATTCGAAGTGCTCCTTTGCCATAATTTTGAATGGTGATGGCTGCTGTGTCTGCTCGAGCTCACACTGCCTTTTATTGACGTACTTCCGCGCTTCGATCGTTTCTGGCTACCCGTCCCAGCTGCTGCATCATCCGATGATCCAGACTCGTCTGGCAGGGCTACTTCGTCATGGCTGTGCTTCCTTTTGTGTTGCTCTCGCTTGTGCGACCCGCTTTTCTTCATAGAAGAGGAAGAAGGCTTCATCGAAGATGAAGAAGGGTTCATAGAAGAGGCAGAAGAGTTCATAGAAGAGGAAGAAGGGTTCATAGAAGAAGACTTCCTAGAAGATGAGGCTGCTGGCTGTCCCTCTGAATCCTCCACGTCAGAAACTTCTTCTCCATCCTCATAGGCTTCGTTCCCTAGCTGCGCGCCTTGTTTTCCTTCCCGTTTGAATGCGTTGGCCTTTGAGGTAGAAGAGTTAGACTCTTTTTTCGCACTACGTGTAGATTCTTGGTCCGCTGCGAAAGACGCGTGTCTCTCGCCCCGCGTGTATCCTTGATGAAGGTCGCCCCCGCGTTGAGATGAAGATCGGGACTTTTCAGCATCACCATGATCCGAACCTGAGAGAGACTTTCCTGAGAGAGACTTTCGAGATTTTTTCTCGAGCGGCCGTCGCCTTGGACCTCTCTCTGCGTCGCCTTCGTAGTCACTACCAGATGCCGAAGCGCTCTGCTCGTGATCTTGGTCCTCTCGCTCTCCACCAGTCTTTTCACCATGGCGTTTCTTTTTGTTTTTTTGGGCTTTTTTGTCGTGGCCATGATGCGACCCCTTGTCACGTTTCTTTCTTCCTTTTTCGCCCCTCGGAGAAGGCAAAGGCGCTTCGACCGTGTTCGCTGACGCACGGCTTTGACGCGACTTCGGACGGTCTTCGGCAAACCCACGTTGTTCCTCCTTCTTCTTCTTCTCGCTCTGCCGACCCTCGTGATCGCCTTCAGCCTCGTCGTCATGTCTCCTTTTTTTGCGGTCCTTCTTTTTGCTCCCTGATTTGCGCTTTCCGACTTCACTGGCTACCTCCTCTGCTGCTGAGCTGGATTCACTGGGCGCATGCTCATCGTCACCGCCTCTATGCCTGTCGCGATGACCTTTCTTACGCTCCGATCGTAAAGGCGATCCACCGTCTGCATCGTCATGCCGATCGCTCTTGATATCGTCCTCACCACCAGATCGCTTTTCTCGTCTAGAGGAGCGCAGCTCCTCGTCAGCATCTTTCGATCGCTTCGATCGACGTTCTCCGGTACCTGAAACGCTCGGCCGCCCACTAGCTCGTGCTGATTTCATTTGGCTAACCTGTTCTTCCTCATCTTCCTTACTTAGTGGCACCACAGGAGGTTCGACGTCCATGTGGAGCCCTAGCTCCTCCTGGGCTTTCTTGTTGTGCAACTTCACGGAGGCCTGCATTTCTGCGGTCGCTGGCTTCGTTACTCCAGCGTCCTCGTCGTCCTCTAGGATAGACTCATCGAAATCTATGTCAAGCGATAACTCCCTGGAAAGCGCTTTTGCTTCATCCAACTCTAGTCTCTTCAGCGCCTCCTCAAACATCCGGTGTTCGTCGGTCCCGAGCGCAGCACGGTCGGCCTCCGACATCTCGCGGATCTTCGCTGCAACTGCCCGCGCCTCATTTTTTTGTTTTTCACTACGCGTCATCTTCATAAGTGAGAACGATGGATTCTAAAAACAGACCTGAATAAAGCTTGATTGCAAAACAAAAGACCGCTTCTTGCTTAGATCGACTATCTATTCTCGTCCATAGTAATTCGAAAAAAGTTGCATAATGTTTACCACAACATCTACTACATGGAGGAGAAAAAAACTACAGATTACGAGAAGGTCGTAGCACAAATAGGATTTACACTACCACGGCTCGTTCCGTACTTCTCTGAGCCGATGCAGCTGTGAATGCGCGTGACTTCTGCATCGCGACCACTGATTTTAGCCTGTCCAACACAGCTCCTTCTCTAGGGGCTTCTGTGGCTTCCGCCGGTCGCTCCTTAGCGCCATAATCGCCCCAGACACGAAAGATCGCGCTGCGAGCTTCGTCCGTCGCTGACCTTTTACCACGACGCCTCGTTGTTGGCGAAAATGGACTGCGGGTTTCTGACATCGAAAATGACGGCGAGACTCCACCTGGGGCAGATTTCACTATACTCTGCTCCTCATCTGAGTCTCCTTCCCCATGCTCCCAATCGGTCGCCGGTGGCACGACGCCGTCAGCTTCCAGGCGTTTCAGAATGTCCTTCCGCGCTCCGCGAATCGTACGCTCCAACCGCAACTGTGCGTGCTCTGCACTGATCTGTCCTGCGATTGTCTCCAGGAAGTCTCCTATCACCTGCTTTCCGACCGAGCGATCGTTCACAACCCCCTTGCCGCCCAGCCGCATCTTTAAAGCCTTGCACAACGACTCGACGACCCGCACACGCTTTGCTTCCAGCTGCTGTCGCGTTGCGCGCGCCTCCGGGCTCTCGTAGCGTTCCCATACGCTATCTGGTTTTCCCACGTAGCCGATGGGCGACTCGGCGAGGACTTCAACGCCTGGCTGCAGTGCGAGCAAGAGGTCCGCGGGATCGGAGGGCGGTTCAAAGAAGCCGTGATCTGTGGGCATCTTTGGGGCTGCGCGCTTGCCGCGACGCACCATCGTTGCCGCAACTTTCGCCCAAGCTTTAGTCGGGGGAGCTTTCTTCCACGGACGTCGATCTGTAGCTATCCCTGAACGTAACTTCCAGGAGGTTCCACCCGCTTTGCTCCGAAGCTGTGCGAAGAACGATTGATCATCGTGATATTGATAGCCAGGAGTCTGCCTCTGCGGACTGAAAGTCGGTGCTTCGTCCCGCGCCCCATCTTGCTGGAGTTCCGCCAGAAGCGCTGTTTCTGGTCCCTTTGCTTTGCTATGCTGTAGAGAAAGCGCTTGCAAGTCTGGACGATAGATCCAATGGGACTTCCCAGGAAGGGGAGGTGAAGCACCGACCTCGAGTTGCTTCGTTGGGTAAGGCGAAAAATCTACACCACCCATTAGCAGTGATGGTGAGGCAGCGTTCACTGTGACAGTTGAACCAACAGCAGCAACGATGTCTGCAACGCATTGCGACGCCAAAGGAGCTTTGTCGGAACCGACGTTTGAGTTTTTTTCTGATGCAGCCGATTTTTGCCTGCTCCCATCTTCGAGTTCGCTTTCGTCCTCTAGGCCTTCATCATTGTAGTAAGCAAATGCCTGTGGCGCCGGGATCGCATCTGGTTTAGTGTCTGCTTCGCTGATGCTGTCGCTCGGAATGTCCAGAAGGACTTTTAAAGCCGCTTCGCCTCCTTCGCACACAGCGCGAAAGGGTCTCGAGTCGGTTGGTATCGCGGCAAGCAGCTTGCTTTCTCCTTCCGCACGTTCGGCAGCTGTCAACTGCGGCTTCGCTGGGACGACTTGTTCAGCAGTTCCTGCTGCCTGTGCCGTCGTTGCGCCGCCTTCAGCAGCTGCTGCACTGTTCCTTACACCATCATCTACAACAGCCGGCTTTGTTTCTCGTGAATACTCGTTTTCCGGTGCGTTCTGCGAATCTTCTCTCGTACTAACGGCTTCTGTCGAGTGGTCCATCTTCTGCCACAGTCGATTTATTCGAGCCGCCTCCTCCTCGACGCGCTCTGCGTAGCGCTGAAGCCCCTTCTTGGCCTGAAGTTCGCGCGCACGTCGCACATTTGTTCTCTTAGAGGCCCGAAAATGCTCCCACTGGGCACGCGCACGCTGCGCAGCTGCATTGTCGCTTAGCGCGACGCGCGGATTGACTAAACGGAGGGGAACAGTCGGCCACGCATCTCTTGCTCCGTAATGGTCCACGGTCACTTGCTGCGCCGGGCACCAAACAGGCCTCTTTTCCTGCGTCTGCCTCCTCGTGGCAGAGGTGGTGGAGCCCTTAACACTAGTTCTTGCACCACCTCCTATAGAGGATGTTGTGCCAGAAGCTGTCTGTTTTCCTATGGCGCTAGTGCCTGTTGGTGTCGTTTTCGCACTACGAGAAGACGACAGACTCGAAGGAGGCCGGCCCCCGCGTTGGCGCAAATTTTCAGAACGGTCCAGTTTCCGTTCCACCTCTGCCCGAATTTGCGCGCGTTCCTCGTCCGTTAAAATCAGTGCCGCAGAAAGAGTATCTGCTGATGATTTTCCATAATTCCGCCGCGTGCTACCGCCAGCTTGAGTGTCAGCACTCTCCTTGTTCAGAGCAGACGGGAGAAGCAGGGCTTCGAACTTTTCCTGTGCCCGCATCTGCACAGGAGAGGCGCTTTGTCCCTCTGCGGCTACCGCGGGATGCAGCTGCGCAAGGTTCTTCCTTGAAGTCTCCAGCACTTCAAGAGCCCGCATGAGCATGTCCCGGTGCTTCTGCGCTGCTTCCGCGAGTTCATCCCGTCCTCCCAGAAACTCGCCCGCAGTCATTGCGTGGCCTGCGCCGTCCATGCCTGCGAAGTGGAGAGCAGACCCTGCTGAAGGAACGCTTGCACCGCGAAGGTGCGCTGCTGCCGCCCCGTAGTCTGTGTCCTTAACCTGCTGCTGAGCTGTCATAATCTTTGAAGCACGCTCCAGCGTGGCATGGTGCTTCTCCACCTCGTCCAAAAGAGAGCTTAGTGCCGCAGCGCTCGTCTCTAGCTCCAATCGAACAGCGCTTGGTGCCCCGCCTTGGGTTCGCCAAGCATCGTGCGAGCCTTTTTGCCTCTCCTGAATCAGATCCCAGTGTCCGTCGTGGTCTACAATAGTTCGAATAGCCTGCGACCGGACGTCCCCGCTGCTGGGATCCTTCCCTACCGCGCCACCGTCTTCAAGATCCTCCTCGACTTGCTGGTCTTGTTCATCGTCCTGGATGCTTTTCAGACGCTGAAGAGACTTTTTAGCAGAATTCAACGAGCGCCGAACCGGAACGCCGCCTTTGCTCCGCCAAGCTTCATGTGATTGCTTCTGCCGCTGCTGGATCAAGTTCCAGTGCCCATCGTGGTCATGGGTGATGCGGATCGCTTGTGAGCGGACATCGGTACCCAATTTGTCATCATCCTCAATCTCCACGACCATGCTTTCCCGCTTGCTGCGCCGCGTTTCTCCTCCACCACTAGACCTTCTAGGAATCTCCGCATCGGCATCCTCGTTCTTCTGGTAGTAGTCGTCAACCTCACTGAGAATGTTTTCACCGGGCAACGACATCCTCAAAAACTCACGGACCCGAAGATGGAGGCAATCTTATCTTGTCATCGACATCTGTAGAATCAACACAACTGTCTTGTTTACGATCATTCTCACAAATTACTCAATAGACACGCTTAAATCGAGAACAATAGTACTAGGCTCTAATTTCGAACTTCCTTTACCTATCGTCGTGGAGGAAATAAAACGAGGAATATTCCCCGTCTATTCAGACGACAAGGATTCAAGTGCTAGTGTGAAAACAATGCGACGCAGAATACACGTCACAAGGACGCTACATTCGCATCTCTTCGTTGAGGGAACTCTATGATAGGAGACAGAAGCAACATCTCTCGTAGAAAAGGACAGACCGAAAAAGTATACAGAAAAAAGATTGCAAAAGGTAGCCAACCGATCCATGTTGCATAAAGACAACCGAAATCTAGAAAGGACCGATTATTTTTCGTAAGGGCAACCATGTGCTTCTTACTGCCTCGGCGAACTCGCAGAATGAAGACCGACATCTACTTTTGTCAGTTCCTGTTCTAGAGTTTTAAGAAGACAGTGACTGAGCTACAACTTCTCCGAAGTGTTGCTGACCGCCGAGATCTACTCCGGAGTGGAACCGAGGATAGCACTTCTAAAATCGCGAACACTCTAACGTGCTGCGCTCCGAAGAGATATCGCCGTCGAGTCCTCAGATGCTCCTACGATGATTTTCAAATCCAGTTTTTCCCAGCTTGTGAATATATCCGATGCGTTGTTTCCAATGAGTATAGGTACATTAAGTAGTATGCGACCTGTTGCCGTTGGATAGAAAGAATCTCGTCACTTGTGTGCGTTGGCAAGCTATACTCCCAGAACCACGAAAGACTCTAAGTAACACAAGATAAATTGTTTGCCGAAGTGGCATGAACATGATCATGATTCACGTACAGAAGTATTCAGTCTAACTCAACGTTGACAAGATAAATCAGTCATTGTCCTTTATTTCTGCAAGTACATACAAGAATTCAAGACTATTAGTTAGATGCAAATATTCGACAGAGTCGTGACGGCTATCTGATACAAACCTATGCAAATCTGTACATTCATATACCCCATACCATTCATAGATCGAATATGGAGATAATAAAACCGTTAGTAAGATTAAGACTTCGTAATGCATGTGGGGAGAACAAGAAACAAATATCTATTTACTCCCCCTTTCCTGGTTCGTCCGCTGGCTTCGGCCTACTTTTCGCCACTACGACCCTGTTTACATGCGCTCCTTTTGGAACTGCGGATGTTCCAAAAGCGGCATGACTTTTTGCCTTGCCGTGCACAGCGGGTGAAGCAGAGGCGGCTGACTCCTCTCCCGACGCGCTGCCACGAGGTGATGCGGACACTTGCAATGCGCGCGGTGACGCGGCTGGGCTACGGCTCTGTGATCTTGATCTTGGCCGGGTCATCTGCACGACGGACACTTTCTTTGGCATGCCGCTGCGCCGTGGACGCCCCATAACCTTTACGGAGGAAACACGCGAAGACGTTCTCGCCTGTGTTGTGAGCGTCTTTCCCGATACTGTTTCCGAAGATGGTGGATCCTCTACTTTTTGAACAGAGATGGTAGTTGCCGTTGCCTCTACCTCCGGCTCAGCCATTCCTTCCTTGCCGTTGCTGGGAGGTTCATCTTCAACAGCATCGGGCGCAGAAGCCTGTCCTTGCTGTGTGTCCTCCTCCTCTGCGTCGGCATCTAGCTTTTCGTCCTGCTCGTCTGCGTTCGCCGATGTAGGTGCAGCCTCAGTAAGAGTGTCGGCTGCGTCGTCTAGCGTTTCTTCCTCGGCTTTCTCCTCAATAATTTCATCACTTTGTGTTTTTGCGCCTGTGAGGTTCATTGCTTCCGCCATCTTTCGTTCAAATTCCGCGTCCTCCAAATCGAGTGAATCCGCCGTTGGACTTCGTGGTGCGTCCGCGGTTTCTTGCTGTTCCCCCGCGTCGCCACCGATCGCAGCTCCAATGTCTTCGTCACGAGCTCCGGTTGCTTCAGCCTCCGCGGGATCTGAGTCTTCGGCAGCCGCGTCATTTAGAGCCACGTCTTGTTTAGGCGCGGTGTCCTCGTCAGCCGCAAGTGGATCTTGGGCTTCTTCCTCTACAGCATCTTCACGATTGCCTTCCGCGGCCGCGTCAACGGCCTCTTGTGGATCTAGCTTCAAACTAGGCACCCCTACGCGCGATGCTGAGACCCGCTGCCGAACACTCTGTCGTGCCTCTGCGCGAATCTCCTCAAGACTCTTACGTGGTCCTTTCGGAGAGGGCAGTGGGTGATCGTCGTCACTGTTCCCCTCGCCATCTGCGGTGTCGTCAGGCGTAACAAGAGCTACACTTCTTGACGAGGGTCGAGCGACCGGTTCCTCCGACACATCGGCGGCGCCCTCGCCGGTCGTGGCTGCGGCAGCTTCGTCTGCTAAAGTGGAGGTTCCTGTTGGCGCTTCACTCTCATCTACTCGCAGTTCTTCCTTTGGTGCGGGCTCGTGCGCTGATTCTCCACCGCTTTGCGCTACTTGCATACGCTGTTCCCACTCAGTCTCAAGTCGCAGCTTCTGCTCTTCCTCCTCCCGCTTCTTCTTGGCTGCCGCCTCGGCCTCCCGGCGATCGCGCTCGACCATTTCGTCCATCAACTGCCCAAAGTTCGACTCGTCGCGCAGTGCACCTCTATACTTGTTGGCCTGTGCAGCTAACGCTGCTTTCTCCGCAATCCTCGTGGCAGACTTTCGCGAGATGTGCGCCTTCGGTTCCGCGCGAGCCTCCATGCGCTTCACGGTTTCGGCGGTCACGCGCATCTCATCAGCGAGTCGTGCCCCGCCCTTCGTCCTTTCCGCCAGACGCGAAGTGGCCGTGGGTGGAGCCTTAGCCATATGCGGCACAGACCTCCGCTTTGCAGGCGCTTCCGCAGGCAACCCAGTCGGCTTTTGCGAAACCCTGCTCTTTCGCTCGCTTGTGCCATCGATATCTACTTCCATACCTGACATCATCGCCGCAGCCCCCTCACCTTCGCCCCCACGCATGCGTGGTGTGTCGGAGTGCTGCACCTCGGAAACTTCACTATTAAAGTTCCCGCCTTTTTGGCCATCTTCAGCTTGTTCACCGTCTGCGCCCTGCGCCACGGGGTCGCCTGGCTCCTCGCTCGGGGAAGCATCGCCCTCCTCATGTTTGGACGCAGCCTCAGCTGTATCGGCGGCCTCACCTGCATCAGCAGCATCTATATCACCTGGTGCCTGCTCCTTTACCTCTGCTGCAGCCTCACTTGCTTCTGCCGCACGCTCGTCTTCCTTTACGGCGGCTGCCTCCTCCTTTTTCAATGATGCGCGGGCCTTTGCCTTGGCTGCGGAGGGCCGAGCACCTGCTTTCGCGCCTGCCTTGCTCTGACGCGCATTGACGCGAAAGCCGTCCAAAGGCCGAACCGGTGCTGCTTTGGATGCTCCTACTTTGGGGGACGGCGCTTTTGAGACAGTAGGCCTTTTGGTCTCCCGTTTCGCGGGTTGTGGTTTTTCCTCTTCGCTTTCGGACGGAGATGTGCTCGGCCCCATGTCGTTCTCTTCTGGTTCGGATGAGGATTCTCCAGGCTCTCCCAGCGCGGAGTGCATACGCTCAATCTTGCGCAGCGCTTTCTTATCCCAGACTCCTGGTGCGGATTCGTCCGCCGTGCGCAGCATGGCACGAACACGGTGACGCATCTGCTTCAGGTAGTCGGGCCCCTCCTGCGGCTTTTCCGGAACGCGGCGTGAAGATTGCGCAGATTCGCTGTCCGAGTCCTCAGAGTCTTCTTCTTCTTCTTCCTCGTCTTTGACGTGTTTAGCGGTCCCGCCCAGCGGCTTGCTGTGCTGCATCATGTACTGCAACTCCACCGCGTCGCCAGGATGGAGCAGAGCTAAAGCGTCTGGGTGCATTACTCCCGCTTTCAGAACCTCCGAAACGAGAGGAGGAGAATGTGTTTGCAGCGCCTGTCTCATCTGCCGCAACTCACGTGGTGGAAGCGCGCGAAGATCTGCAAGCGGAGGAAAGACACCCGGAGACTTCTTCATGACCGCGCCCGCTTGGGCCGCCACGGGCGACTTAGATCTCGCAGCGTCGCTCGTTGGGCTTCTCGCAGTAGTAGTCTCGCCTCCTAGAATGCCAGGTCTACCAGTGCACGTACCGAGGCGCTGCGATATGATGTCAGCCTGAAGCCAATCCTCCATCATTGACGGCATGATGAGAGGCCGAGCCGCCAGCCGCAACCACTGACTGTCAAGCAACTTTTTAAAAGCTTCTGAAGACTTTTCCTGGAGTTCCACTTTACGTTTCAGTCTTGCGCTGATTTTCCGCATCTCTTGCAGGCTCTCTGGCGGAACGGGTCCCTCAAAATATGGATTCTCCAGTATTGGAATATAGTCTTCTTCGGGAACCCGCACGCCTTCATCGACATCAGCTGTACTAGCATCTTTCATCGCGTTTGCCCTGTCGCCACCTCCAATCTCGGCAGACCCTTTGTTCAGCTTCCCACCGTTGCGACTCTGCTCCGCAATACTAGTTGCACCTTGCACTTCAGCCAGGGTCGACGCCAGCACAGCCTCGGATCCAACGGGTCGCTTGAAGCCGTGCTGTTCGTAGACAAGCGTTATAGGGTCAGACGCAGTCCAGAATGATTCCACGTGGTAGGGATTCGATTTCATCGCCTGATCTTCGACCAGCTTGAAGCGCCTGATCCTCTTACGTTTCATCTTGGCTTCTTCGGAAGCGTCCTTTTTCGGCGGGTTGGACCTTGGGGACGGCGCAGAATTGGCGGTCTTCGAAGAAGGACCGAAACCGTTTTGCTCACTCAGTGCTACCTCGCTGACGGCCCCTCCCGTTCCGTGATCAGCGTCAGAAATGTCGCTAGATGCCACCGCCGGTTGGTTTTGACGTGCGGCCGCTTCACCGGGGGAACGCGGGTCACCCTTTCGTGCTATCATATTTTTCAACAACGCAGCCTCACCGCGGGGCGGACGCAGCGAGGGTCGGACGGGAACAGGACGATCGGGCCGAACAGCAACAGGACGAGACGGTCTCGTCTTCGGTTTTGCCCCTGTATCCGGCGGGTAAAAGGCGAATCTACGACTCTCATCTATTTTTTCTGCACACTCTCGATTCCTGTCATCGCAGTCTCGGCCCTCCAACTCTGTACTCACAGTCGCACTCACAGCATCGTCTTCGAGGAGCTCCTCCTCTGCAGATGCAGCAACTTCATCCTCGTCGTCGAAGAGACTGAACAGGTGCGCAAAATCAGGGATAATCAAGTCTAGAATGGACTCCTCCTCGTCATCCGACTGTTCCTCGTCCTCGCCTTCAGAAGTGTAAAAAAGGATCGACGCGCGGGGCTCGTTTGCACGGATGTCGTTCATCCCATCGGAATCAAAAATTCTGGACGGCATACCAAAATCATCGCCGATGGTGCCTGTAGACTCGCGCACTTGTCCTCCGCTCACAATCGCGTCGCTGTCTCCGCCCCCGCCGTGCATCATGTCGCTCAGACCCGGCATTTCGCCTACAAACTCGACAAACTCGTCCGGAGTGTTCCACGCGGACTGCCGCAACATGCCTGAAAATCCTGAGGAGCGAGAGAGACGGGTAAAGCGATGCTCCATTCTGGTAGTGCGCAGCCAATCACTACAATATTCGTAGAACGCCACTGTGAGCGCATCCAAGTCGTCCATCGACCCGAATCGTTTCTGGATCTCCTTCAGCACTGACGCAAACACCCGATGTCGTGTGGACGTGATCGCCTCCCGCGCCATATCGACTGCCATGTGCGGATAAACTTCCCAGAAAATCTGTGATTTTGTAATTACATCAAAATAAGAATAAAATGTTGTCCTCCAGTTGTTCACGACTACGACAAAATGACTTTTTATGATATTACCATCACCACGGAAGATCCATGAGGATTCGACCCTTCTTGTTAAGCTACTACAAGTACAACATGACATCTAAAGGAAACAGGAAACGCTCTTTCCGAAAAATCTACGCTCATGTTCGTTATCAGGTAAGTATATGTTAGGGTGAAAGCGCTCTCATTACCATGCGGTGCGGAGTGAAAATCGGTCCCGGGTTTTCCGTCAAAGGCGATTGCTGCGGATAGGTTACCGTGTCAGGCGCTGCCCAGAAATAATCACCGTTTTGCCGCGCCAGGTGGCCCATGCCCTGTAAAGAAAACGGTTTAGATTATGTTGGACGAAGGAAGGGAGTCAGACGAGGAAAAATGAACCGGCTATTTAGGTTCTGCAGTACGACCACATAACGATAAACCTTAGAAGATGAAAACAGTGTCAGCCACATTCTTTGAATGAAAAAGAAACAAATAAACAGTCTCTTTTCTATCTTCCTCAAAGAAAGTTTTACTTTCCGCATTATTATTCTTACTAAAGACCACCCTACATGTTGACTGCTTTCCATCTAGACCTACTTCTACTTAGTTGTAATCCAAATAGTCTGACAATCTATTTCTAGAGGTTTTACATCCACTACAGTTACAAACAAATTGTAATCCAAATAATTTACCTTTTTGAGAAAGTTTATCGGGTTGGTCTCCCTTGCAACCTTGGAGTCAGGCTCTCTGGCCAACATGTTCTTCAGTCGCTCTTCCGGTGTAGCCCTCGAGTGTTGGAAGTAGTGATGAAGCCTTTCCACCACGCGGTGGGAGTCTTTGTCGTCGAAAGGGCGCGTTACCGATAGGTTCGGAGCCATCTGCCGAATCTGGTAGCACAGCATGTCCGACAAGAAGTTCGGCATCGACAAAATGTTCTGCGCCAGCTCCGTTTTGGTCAACTTTGCAGACGATTGCGGGTGCACCGTGCGTCCCATAAGCGAGCGTCCGATCTTGATGAGATGTGGCAGGCACACGTCGAGCATCTGCGCGTTGCTGGTCCAGTCCGGAGAATCCAGCTTCGGCGTGCCGATCAAGTACTGGGGCGTGGGTAAGTCGTCGTCGAACTCCGGTTTTGGCGCTGATTCTGGATTAACTCCTCGCAGCAATTTCGCTTCCTTCTGTTCCTCGGTTCCACCCTCGTCGTCGCTGTTGTCGCCAACAGACACGCGGCGAGCGCGGGAAGAGCAGTTCTGTTGCTTCAGGAGGTCCAGCAGATAGTACATGCCAGTAGAGTCGATGCCGCTGCGCAGGTAACGACCCGCGGCAATTGAATTCGCGTCGCCGGCCACGCCCATTTGGGCGCTCGGGCGGGCCATTCCGCCGGACGCATGCACGCTGCTTGATGCGAGCATTGACTTGCGCTGCGAAGCGCTCAAGCTGCTGGCTTGCGAACTCAGAGAAGAGCGGACGGATGAGGTCTGTGACCGCCGTTTGATTAAACTCAAGATTACGTCATCCTCCATGTTGCGCGGAGCGTCAGTCGTGTTGCTAAGTCCCGTGTCGAGTCGACTCTTACGCCGGATCTTGACGCTGCCTTTGTATTTGTCCACGGCGTCGTGCACTAAATCGTGGAGCGAAACATCTCCGCTTGGCTGCGGTTCGGGCTGCCCGGATTTCCGCTCTCCGTGATGGTGGTGGTGGTGGCCTGGAGACTGACCTTTCCCCCTGACAGGGGACGCTGGCAACCCCCTCGCACCGGCGGCAGCAGCTCCACGAGGCGATGTCGTAGAGTCTTTCCTGGTACTCTGTTCGCTCGGCTGGCTGGACGGTGGTCTCTCATCCGCTCCGCTTCCGCCGGCAGCTTGCTTGATCTGTCCATCTTCGGTGGAAAGGGCACTGGAACTGGCGGAGTCGCTTTCGCTCTGTGAGCGGTCCTCGTCTTCGCTGGATCCAGAGCTGCTACTACTGCTGCTGCTCTTGGATGTAACGTTTTTCGCGTTGTGTGTGCTCTGTCCTCGGGGAGCAAGGTTCCTCGCAGGTGTTGGCTTCACCGCGGCTGCAGCCGGAGGTGGTGGTGCAAGAATCCCGAGGTTTCCCGGCGCTTCCTCTAGAAAATTGCGTCCGAGCAGGGCTTGCACGCCTTCGAGGTGTTCCGCGTAGTCTGTCACGCGTTTCGGCCCGCTCGGACCCGGAGACGGCGATCTGCTCCTTCCGCTCGTAGGGCTGGCAGGCACGGAGGAGGTAGTGCTTAATGCGCCAGCCGTAAGGCTGACGGGTGCCACAAGCAGGGCTGCAGCCTGGATATTTGGTGAGGGCAGCATGTTCGCCGGATGCATGTCAGCCGACGTCGCCGGGGCCACACGCTCTTGCCCAGGAGCAGCAAGAATGCAGTGCCGTTGTTCGTCTCTCACTAGCTGATCACGAATTACCTCCTCCGCATCGCGACGTCGCAGAGCTTCCCGCAACACGCCCTCTTGCTGCTGCAGCCGCGCTAACGTTTCCATAGTTCCGGCCTCTTCAGCGCCGGGGCGGCGCACATTCACCGAAGAGCGCGGTGCGAAGGGCGTTTGCTCTTGTGCGGCCTCTTCCTCTTCTTCTGTCAGCATACGAGCATTACCGATAGAACCTGTCAAGGACCCTCGCATTGGAGTCGCCTCACCTTCGGACCGTTGTCCGCGTGGAACGCGAACCCCGGTGGCCCCGACAGACAGCTGTGCGCCGCGTTGAGAATTCTGTAACAAGTCGCTTGTAGGTGCGGTTCCTTGTGCTCCGACATTACTCGAAGCTAACACAGCATTCTCTGCGCCTGCCCCGGCCTTGTCAACATTGAACTCGGAGATCTCGGGATCCGAAAACTGTATCTTGCATTTACGACTCGCTCGAGACGCTACTGACCTGAGATTGAAACGGTAATTGAGCAGTCGTAGATCTCACGGAGCATTCAAAAAAGCAATTCTAGAAGTCAGGCACGTTCTTGAGTCTCAGAAGCCCTAAATCATGACTTCTTAAAAAACGCCATAATTATTCCAGATGAGGTTGAAGGCACGATCAGAACAAACTTTGATAAACAAGATCGAAGGCTCCCCGTGTTCTAACTTCAAATATCGAGTTTATCGATGAGTAACAATAAGTACTTTTCAGTAGCAGCATCTTGTTCGGCTGCAGCGATGAGTTCTGCATCCAACAAAGAGTCGAGATCCTGACCCAAAACGATGTCGCGAACGCTCCTCCTTAAGGTTCCGGATTCCACGAGGTCCGCACCTGAACTTTCTTCAGGCATCGCTGCTTCGCCTTCATTGGCAGCGCCGCTCCGCTCCTGGTCGTCACGATGCTTAGCGAAGCTCCCTAATCGGATGATTTTCTTAACCGCACCAAACTTGCGCATGGCGTCGGAGACGCCTGTGCTCCCACCGAGCGCTCCGGCGCCACCGAGCGCCCCTGTGCTGGTGCCGAGGGCTGCTGCGGCACCGAGTCCGCCTGGTGTCGTGCCACCGAGTGTTCCTGTTGTCGAGGTGCGACCTAGCGATCGAGGGGGCATCGGTCTCGGTCCCAACGCGCCTTTTGGAGCGCCGCTAGGCTGTCGCTCATCGTCAGAGAACGTCGTATTGAAGCCGAACAAAGAATCGACCCCTAGGTCCTCATCTAGCTCACGTAACAACTGCGCCGCCAAGGCCTCCTCGCTTTGTTGCTGCGTAGCAGCGGTCGAGGCTGCAGCGGGCGCTTCCGTGCGAATGCTGGTCATCGTCACGCGATCCACCACAGGGGCACCTCCTGATGAGGTGGAGGTGCCAGCGCCTTCGCGACTATAGTTCGCCGCGCTGTTGAGACTTCGGTTGCGCTGTTGCGCCATGGAGGCATTGATGGCAGCTTGGCCCCCGCGCACCGCGGGTCCGCGCAGAGTCACGCAATTCTTGCGCGCTTGGCTCGTATCCGATGCGAGTGCAGCGGGTCCACGTGCGCGGTCTGTGTTCTTCGACGGCGCTTTCACACCTCCAGATGACGCCTGCAGAGCTCCTCTGACGTTTTGCCCGATATCAGATCCACGCTCTACCTCTGCCGGACTAGCCGCCTCCCCTTCGCCTCTCGCCCCACCTCCCGATTGCTGGTGCCTGAGTTTCTGCTGTCGTTCTGCGATCGCTGCGTTTCGGGCTTCGACGCGCTTCTTCAGAGCGGACGAAACGACGCCGCGCTTCCTCTCCTTGGTTCCGTCGAATTTGTCCCGGTCCGCGTCGGATCCGCCCCATTCCTTTAATCGGAGCGCCTCCTCCACCCGCGAACCGCCGTCGACGGCGACGACTGCGAGGGTCGGATCATTCAGCACTTGCGCGACATGGTGTGATCGCATCTCGCTCTTCAAGGCTGTGCTTTGTTGGGCGCCCTTTGGTGATGCCTGTTTCATCTTGTCCAGGGAACCGCGAATGGAAGCGAAACCATCGTCTTCATCCTCATCATTCAGCGCATTCCTGAGAAACGACTGGTTGTTCATGTTCGAGCTTCCTCCGAACGAAGCCATCTCCGATTTCTTCATGCTTCGGCCCGTAGGCCCTGTTCCACTGGAGTGGCCGCCGTCCATTTTGTTGAAATAGATGCGAAGATCTACAACTACAACTCAATCTTCAATCACAATTTTCACCTTGCCGGGTGAACAACGAAGCAATTGCAACCAGGCGGATCTGTAGGCTGCAAACGTAACACTGCGCTCCAGAAAAACATTAAACAATACTCGAGCATCCACATATGTACTACACGCCAAGTACACCCGTTTGTTTGACAATAATAAAACCTTACTCAGGGAAAGCGTGTCTCCAGGGGAAAGTAACTAAAATGTGTAAATTTATTTAAACCATACAGTTGATCTTGTTAATCACCTGCCAGGAAAAGCCAAGGAAATCAACATGAATGGGATCTCTGAACAACTTCTATAGTTATCGATCTTGCTCGAAGTCTTCTCACGGAAAATACAGACGCCAGCGCCGCTCGACGATACAGAAATGTTATCTGAAAGAACACTGAAAACCAACAACATCGGAACTTTCACATAACAGAAATAGCCGGACCTCGACAACAGACGTGGGACATTTCTACTATTCTTCACTTCTCTCTTGACGAAGGATACTTCTTTGTGGTGGCTCTCGCACAAACTGCGGTGATTGCAAATACAGTCTTGCAACAGAGATGGATCATAACAGAGTTCACTCATTGCTTACGACAAAGATTTTAGATCCGTCCAGATCTTGAAGCTAGAACAGTGCGAACACCTCTTTTTGCCAAACCCAGCCAAATGGAGCCTAGTGCCCATCGGGAATCTCTCGCTCTCAAATCGAGATGTGAAACTCAAATGAATTGATGAAGTAACTCTACGTACAATACAGGCGTCACAAAATATGTACTCTATGCCAGGAAGATTGAGAGACTACTCGCTGCGGTCCTGCCCGAAATTATTGTAGGCAGCTAATTTTTCTATTTGAGTTGTTGAGCTGACAGGACTTAACCGAGCCGGAACCAACTTCTACCTGGAAGAGCGTCTAGAACTGTTTGCGAGGCTGTCGGTTTCTCGGGTGACTGCGACCCTGCGGCTGTTGAGCTTCGTCTGCGGTCTTGCGGCAAAAGCGGTGGTCCAGCCCTCAGGAGGGACGCGCTCGCCTCGAGGCTTCGAAACATCTTTTCGGGACTCGTGAAGTTTGTTGCCCCGATTAGAAACTTCCGTTCGCCTCCCTCCATCTCCGACAGCCGGCGCAACGCAGCAATTTCTCCATACGTCGCCCCCCCGATGAAGAAGACAAAAACGATCTTACTTCTCTGAGAGCCGCCTTCGACATCGCTGCTAGTGGCGGAAGCAGGGTTAGCACTAACTGTGCTTCCGTTTTTGAAATTGCAGCTAGCATTCCCGGCTCCTGCACCCATTATTGCACCGACTCCTGCGCCCGCGACGTCTGCCACGTGGTCTGCCAAACTGCGCACACCAGGGAGTGTCTCAACCGCGGTCGACCCTCGGGCCGTCTTCCCGCGCCGCGGCTCCCGGTCGGCCTCGAGAACCGGTCCAGCGAGCAGCGCCATACTGTCTGAGACAGAGCCGCGCCACCCGTGCGGCGAGGCGAGCTTCTGCACCAAGCGCACGCTTAGCGGTGCGTATCCGCTGTAAGCGTAACTGAATGCATCTTCGGGTGCATCCTGCTTCTCCACGACGAGGGCAAAATCCTTTTTTACCTGTGCCCAGTTGTGGTTCTTATCCGTGCCCTTGCGCGGCCCGGTTAGCAGCTGCGTCTGCTCCAGCGTCTGCAAGAGCGGTAAAACTTCGTAGCCGTACACTTGTAGGATTCCTCGCTTCAGCTGCTCGTACTGGCCCTGCGAGGGCAAGCCCTGATACACCTCGGAGTAGAGACAGAGGAGACGGAGCACCGTTTTCAAAGGCCACCCGTTATCCATTCCCTCCTCCACTGCTGCCAGCGACTTCCCTGCAGTGTCTGTGCAGCTCGTGATCGCGTCTTCCCATCGCCACTCTCTGTGGAAATCGTCGCCGCCCTTCTTTTCGTTCAAATATGCTGCCAAATTGACATGCGCAAAGCATTAGACGAGATGAAGAAGGTTTGGTTGCATCTTAGATTTTGATTTTTGCAAAAAATGATGCTAAATGCTGTCTACCTAGATTTACAACACCTGAGCAATGATGAAAACTGCATCTGAAAAATCCGAAGCAGAGAAAATCCACCACGAGCACCAGGTCCTGAGACTGCCAAGCAATTACGATTAAACACAAAGTAAACTACTAAGAGTAGAGTGCTTTTCTTCTCGTAGCGTGACAACACTCATCAATAGATACTCTAGTCGTACTAGAGACGCTTTCTGTAAGTGTAATCTAGTAGTAGTAGGAGTAGTCGCAGCAGTAGTAGTAGCATTAGTAGCCGGAGAAGGAATGCTAGTAGTAGGAGTAGGAGTAGTAGTCGTAGTAGTTGTAGGATTAAGAGTAGGATTAGGAGTAGGGTTAGGAGTAGGATTAGGATTAGGAGTAGGATTCGGAGTAGGATTAGGAGTAGGATTAGGAGTAGGATTAGGAGTAGGATTAGGAGTAGGATTAGGAGTAGGATTAGGAGTAGGATTAGGAGTAGGATTAGGAGTAGGATTAGGAGGAGGATGAGAAGAGGGATTAGTAGTAGGAGGAGGAGGAGTAGTAGTAGTAGTAGTAGTAGTAGTAGTAGTAGTATGGCCAATCGTGGGGTGTAAGTTATATAATTAGATGCGCCGGCTCTTCTTCTTTCCTTCTTCACCTCACACGTCGTTTTTTCTGCCTCTGCACTTGAGCACGCAGTTTGATGGTTTCA
This sequence comes from Amoebophrya sp. A25, assembly GCA_905178165.1. Lineage (NCBI taxonomy): Eukaryota > Dinophyceae > Syndiniales > Amoebophryaceae > Amoebophrya > Amoebophrya sp. A25. Next base: position 1,036,332 of record CAJINU010000035.1, read on the forward strand.
TAAGATAGCAGTGGCTTTTCTGTCGTCAAAGTTTTCAATTTGGCCATGAAGTGCTGCATCTCCTGCACTGTTTGAATCGTATCTTTCTCAGCCTCGACTTGCTGCCTTTTTTAGAGTTCACCCGCCTCATCTCCCCTCCACTTTGGCCGACTCATCTTCAAGAAGAGGTTATTTTTCTCTTATGGAACTAGCACAGCCTGGGACTCATTTTAAGACGTGCATTTCCCTATGCATATGGCTCTACAATCATCATCATGGTGTCTGAAGTAGGTCCGCTAGACGACCGGTGACATGTGCTAAGTATTTTACCACAATACTGGATCTTGAATAGGAGAAGCCTTAAATTTCTAGCGTCTTCCTTCGCAGAAGGGGACCAAGCTGCGAAACGTGGCTATGGCGGACGTCGCGAAAAAGCGCATCATCGTTACCAAGGCGTAACAGCTGCTTGCCTTCCGTTTTATTCCCACCGAAGGAAGATGCTCCTGCCGCGGGCTGTCCGACCTTTTGACAGTAAAAGAAATATGAAATATTGATGCTAAAAAGTAGGCATGATTTGAATAATAGATGTGTGCATATCAATCTTCAGTCCGTTCGTGCAAACAAATGTTAAATTCAAAAAGTTTGCATTACCTCCGAGCCCACGACGGTAGCCGGGAGTGCCGCTTTCGTGCCAGCAATCCCAAATTCCTGATCTAGTAGGGATTCATACGTAAACTGACTGCAAAAAAGCGAGGTTATATCTGTTTTTCGGTCTATGAGAACGATTTGGTCGACCACATTGTTCCCGCCCTTCACATCCTGTAATGCTGCGCCAGCCTGTTGTCTCCGTTTGTTCAGTGTGAGCTTCGCTGAGAAGTCAACCACACGCGGAACTCCCATCTGCGAAGGCTCGGGCCGACGTACTAGAGGCCCCACCGGCACAACCCCGCCCGCCACAGGCGCCCCACCCTCAGCACCGCCGCCCGCATGTGCCGCAGCAGCGCTACTATAATGGCTTCTACCACCAACCCCATCGAGTCGACCGGAACAGATAACATCGGTGACATACTTGGAAGCGCGACCGACCGAGAATATCTTGGGGCGAAAGTTCTGTGCGGACGCAAAAGTCTGCTCCCAGCTGTGCAGGGCCAAAGCGACTTCATACAGCGCGCTGGGATCCTGCGCCACACGTAATTAGAAGCTAGGACCCGAGATTGCCAAAAGCGGCCGCTGAAAACCACCCTCTTGTCATATCACGTAAGCCTACCTCTCGTGGACTGTATTATCGAGAGATGTTGAGGTCCGTCTATTGTTAAACAATGGTTGCGCTCCTGCTTTTTCATTCTTCATCCTCCAATTACAACAAAAGGAGAGCCAAAAAATGTTATAACCGAATACAACAGGAGAGTTGTTTGGAACATCCTTTAGACACATTGTCAAGACTGCCATGCAGCTTCGTTCTACAAGATCTGATGCAAGCTAAGAACCTCTTCAGGTGGCTTTCTTAATAGTAGTCTGGGAAGACTTCTGGCATTTCCATGGAGAGCAAGTCGTCGTCTACGGCGAATAGCGCCAGTTGCGGCATCTCCCGGATGAAGTGCAACGAGCCGTAGACATTTTTCTCGCGCAAGATTTGCAAGCCTGTGTGAGATATTCTGGGTGCAAAAGCAAGCACGTAGGTGCGCTCTACTTGGTGTGCGCTCCGCCTGTTTCGCTCATCCTGCTGGATCTGGAGAGCAATTTTCTCCGCCAAATCAAAGTTCAGCGCTCGAACCAGAAAAAGCATTTGGGAAACGTCGCTCACAATCGGCTCCCCGATCTTGCGCACCTCTGCGCCATGCTCCGTCAAGTCCGAAACAAACACGTGAACGCGACTACAACATCGAAGAAGCGTACTTGGAATTTTACTAGTTGCTGTACATTCATCTAGTCAGTTAGCAGAGGCTCCTGTTGGTAGAATTGTAGTACATGTATGAAGTTAATGAGGCTCTTCTGGACTAGAGTTGTCGCTGTACATGTACGTACTTAATAGCACGACCTGATACCAATCATATTAAATACTATCACCTTTCCCTGTCCATAATCTAGTATCAGGTCCAACGGTCCAAGGAGGGCTTCGTCCAATGCCAGAATCTTGCGTCCGCTGAACTCATCCAGCAAGTCAAAAAAGGCAACGCGCTGCAACTGTTGTAAACGCGAGAGGTCCACAGTTTCACAGCGACTTAGAGACGGTCGCAAAGACGACGATGACGACGACGATCCTCCGACCTGCGCCATTTTTTTCTAGTAGGGGTAGTACAACTAGTAAAAGTAGATAGTGATAGTAGTTGACACTTAATAATGAGAATTCTGAAAGTTCTCTAACACGGCTAAACTTCAAGACGCTGAGCAGGTACACAACAATGAAGTCAATCCCATCACAAAAACAGACATAAAAACATAAAAAAGCAGTTCTGGTGAGAATCGATACCTTTTTCAAAACCGGATCAGACGTTGTGAGTACGCAAATATATTTTTGGTATCGACTTGCGATGACACATAGTCGAACTCGGGTTACATATATGCCACTCAAGAAAAATAACAACCTGTGTCAAGGCGGGCACGAGAAATTATCATGGCCACTCGGAGCTGAGATTTTCTTTACCACTCCGCAACATAGGATAAAAGTCACTGATCAGATGCCAAAACTATATTGAACTGAGCAAGCTGCTGCGCGCATTACTTTTCAACTACATAGAAATCATCCGCACTTTTTCTTGCTTGCGAAGCAACCGAGATGTGTCAGGAACGAAAGCGGGAAAAATAAGATCGATTCTATACTAACATCCTGATGGACCCAGGGTGAAGAACAACGGCTTGACATATTCTCATTTGGCGCATATCAACGTGTATGGAATAAAGTGTGGATAAGTAGGTGGTGTCACGGGAGAACGGTTTACCAAAGGCAGGGCTCACCAAAAGAACAGGTGGGATAAGTGGGGAACAAAGCGTTGATGTGTGCAACAAATCATGACTATTTCAATTGAAACATGTTTTTTCGTATTTTGTCAAGAATCTTCCATCTTGTACTAATGTAATTGCTCATGAAAGCATGTCCGTAAGCTGCGCGCAAAAGGCCATGGGGGTGTCTACAGCAATGAAATGTCCAGCACCATCCACCTTCGTCCAGGGCAAACTATTTTCAGTCAGAAAGTCGATGGTCGGCTGAATATATCGGAGGTTTTCTCCAGCCGCGATGTACAGAGGACCTCGTCCGCGTTTAGGAGCTGGCAAATCTAACGGAGATTTAAACGACGCGGATTGACTAAAATAATCTGGGCCATTATTTGCCTCTTCGATCCACTTTTTCTGTACGCGCAGGTATACTTCAGTCGTCTTGCTTTCTACCGGATGCGGATTCATCTCGGCTTGTTGTTCCGCTGTCGAATCTGGACCATTAACTGCAACAGCGTTTGCACCATGTGAATCCGTGCTCGACGTCTCCATGATGGCCTTTAGCACTTTTGCAAAGCGGTAGAAGCCGACACTGCTCGCGAGTTTTTGCATGGCCGCGTCCCAGTAGGTGTAGCCTGGCATGTTGCCCCGAAGAATGAACTCGCGAAACTGGGCATTTTGCACTCCGTCAAAGTTGTTCAGGAACTCACTCTCGGTCTGCGCCCCCTCCAACACCCAGTCCACGATGTTCGCTTTGCCACGCGGATAAATCAGAGCGGGATCCACCAGGGTTAGCGACCGCAGTGTGCTTGGGTACTGGTCGGCTAAGTGTAAGGCGATAGTGGCTCCCATGGAGTGCCCGACCAGGTCGTAGCGCAAACTGTCTCGGCTTTTTTCTGCCTGGCTTAGGTCCATCGTGCCTGCTGAATTCGTCCCTTTGGCCTGCAATTTGAGGTTCAGCAGGAGCGTCTTCTTGATTCGCGGCAAAATCTTTTCTTGCAGCGCTGTGTGCATCAAGCGAGCTAAAAACCGCACGTCATCCATGGTGGCGGGTTCTCGTCCTCGCCGTTGCAGGAAGTGCGGGTGCAACACGAGATCCGCTTCGCTATGTGAGTTACCGCCCGAAAACGGCCAATCGATTGCGATTACGTGACCAATGTGCTCAGGCAAAGGCGTCGGACTCCCGATCAGCGCACTAAATTCGTATTTTGAGCCGCCAAAGCCGTGAAGGCACACCAAAACGCCCGTGCGCACGCCGTAAAAAGACGTAGAAGTAACTGACGCAGGAGTCTCCGCGTCTGGCATATTCGTCGTTGTCGAATTCAATCGCGCAGCATCTTTTCGCGGTCTCGGCGTATACAACCACCACCGCAGCGAAAAGGTTGTGCCTTCTAGGGTCACGTCCACCGGGGCCTGCAAATACGGTTTCGCAACTCTCATAGCGCCATCCAGAGTCAGAGGGGTATCCTCCAAGCTGGCAGACGACCCAGCTTTGGGGTGTTCGGACGAGGACGCAGAAGCCACAGCTGCTCCGCTGTTTTGCCCTGCAGATCCCATCAGTGGAGAAGCTGAAGGACTACGGGGCGACATGTTTTTCCAAAAACGCTAATCACGTCGTTAATCTATGATGTTATCAGCCCATAAAAGTCATGCCTATGACTTTTGCAGACAGTTCAAAGTTGCTAACGTCGTTAAGCTATGTAAGTATGGTGGTCGCAGCAGATGAAAGTCATGCATATCCAAGAAAGCAGTGCGTCCATATAGGAGGCGACTCATCAACGCACTGGGCCTTATGCTTATGCGTCTGTGTGCTCTTCTTGGCGCTGCCCGTGTTCAGTCTCCAGGGGAACTTGAGGCCGCGCCGGGGGCCTTGCAATCACGCTCGCGCGTGTTCCACACTTGCGCAGCGAATAACCACCGCAGCGGAGTCGGCGGCAGGTGTTCATCAGAGACGCGCTGCCTCAGGTGACCAGGCCCTCCTTGAGCGTCCTCAACTCGGCTCCTGAGCCGAGTGACCAGACCCCAGAAAGGTAGCGCCTGGCGCTTTGTGTGCTCGCCTGGGGCTAGGCGCTGGCGGTCGGTGCGCGGATAGGGTTCACCCTCGGCAACGCGGACACACATGAAGCGAAAAGACCGCAACCCGGGAGAGAACAACGGCGGAAGAAGGCGAGGGGGCAGACGAATCCTGCCGAAGCGAGCCATCCAACCAGGAGGACTCGCATAGGAAGCGGAGGGAGGTCAGGAAGGCAACCGCGCCAAGCCAGCCAACCAACCGACCAACCAACCAAACAGCCCGCCGAAAAATCTCCGCGCGACTTCGCCCCCCTGGACTTGCCCGTTCCGCTCGGGTCTTTGCTTTTCTTTGGAGGAAAACGAGGCGGCACCGGCCTGCCCAGGCTGCGGGGCTCACTCTGCTCACCTTGAACCCTAAGAAGACAAGAGGCACGGCCGCCAACGCGTCCCCCGCACCTGCTGAGCCGTTGGCGCTTCATCTCATAAGAAGCGCGGAAAGCTCTGGCACGCAGTGGAGCAGGGCGCCCCGGGCTGGCCGGCTCTCTTTCGCTTTCTTGCATCCCTGGAGGACTCACCACCAGCCACGCCAGGTGGCGCTGTCCCATCATCTCCTTCGATGGCACAAGACCCACGCGCATCAGCTCTTCAAAGCGTTGCGGCGCGTCTTAGTGTCCCGCCTGGGGCCACGCGGGTAGTGCCCGCCTTTCCTCTCAGAGGCTACGGCATCCCGGCCCACCAGGGGCGGGCTTTTTGTCCTGTCAGAGGCCTTTGCCTCCCATCCCACCAGGGGCAAAGCTATCCAAATATGAGCATCTCCACCTCTCGGAAGAAGGAAAGTACACAAATGCTTAGAGTTTGCTTGTGTTCTATAGAAATAAACGCAAGTCGTACTATTCAAACGCCATCGCGTCGTTATAGGAAGGAACACAAGAAAAACAAAAACTACCAAAAATATTTTCCTCCCGCTAAGCGCTCTGGAAATAGATGACGTAATTTCCAAAGATTGTAAACAAGAAACTTCTACTCTCCGGTTGAAAAAAGCGCTGCTTCTCACGGCAAAATGCGTTATCAGTAAGGACGAAGATCTTCGCATCGTTAGCAATATGCGGGAACTAGCTGTCTTGATTTCGGACCTTGGCGCTTATCTATAGGAACTCAAGGCTGCGCACAAGTAAAAACCTCTTTCCTTGTGTTTCAGAACAAAGCCACTGTTCGACACAATAGTTGGTCTAGCGAAAAGCAAGAGGCAATGCTAAAAAAGTAGTCGTCATCTTCAAAATTTCTACAACAAGATTTTCCACTGTCACTGATCGTTAGATGTATAAATTCTAGGTGTACAACCGCGATTTACACGTCGGGAGATGAACGTGTTTCCTAGAATGTTAGCGTTTATGAAGATTAAGTCATTTTTTATGTAGGCTTTTTTCTTGAGGCGCGAAAACGGCAAAGCCAATCCCACCTGCCACGATCAGAAAGCTGCACAAAATGAATGCAACCCACTGTCCCCCATTCAGATTGATCCCGCCTCCGCCACCTAGACATAACACATCGCCGAGCCAGAATGTGAGAATCGGGATTTGACATTGCAGCATCATCCGCACCACGCTACTCGCCCTCTTCACGACCAAGTCGCCTATCCAGTGAACCGCCAGGCGGAGAATAACGGATGCGTGCAGCTTCCACGCACTGAAGGAGTCGGCGTTTGCGCCATCCGTTGAAGCGGTCCATCCGCCAACCAGTTCGTTCCAACTGGATATGCGCCGCACACGCAACTGCTTAGCAGTCGCCTCATCCAGAAAAGATACATGAACGGTGCATTCTGTGACGTAAAGGTCGTGTCCTCCTCTCACCTAAAAAAAAAGTACTATCAAATTAATGAATACCCTTCTTTCTGCATTTGCGTACCGAGACTGAAAAATCGTCAATTTAACCTAAATGACCACGACCTATTCTGGTACAAGTACGTTTCTACGACGAAATATTACAGATATTTCATGCAGATCGCTACAAGCAGATCAACAGGGTTTCATAAAGAAGCCAAAACTCGGGAATCACGAAGAGCCACACGATTGCAAAGAGGAGGCACGGCAGCTCGAGGTGAAATTTCTGCACGTAGAAGGGCGTGGCAGCTTTCTCTTTCAGGTTGCGTTCACTGGACAGTCTGGCGGCAGCAACGCAGATGGACCCGGTCAAAGCGAGAGCAAGACCAAATACATAAAGACCCTGGCTCACAGATGAAGAAGTGCTGTTTCCAGCTATTGAAATGCCCTGTCCTCGGTTTTGCCTGTCCCAAGCAGCTTTCGCGAAGGACCACCAAATGATTCCGAGTATCACCAGCGCTACGGATACATACTGCAGTGGGCGAAACTTTCGCCCCAAAAATAATGCCGAACCCGCCACCACGAAGAGTATTTTCACACGGGACACAACTGCCACGGTGCCAGGACTTTGCATAGCGAGTAGCTGCATCTTCTCCAGTCCGTTGTAAATCGCGAAGGCCACAGCAACCCACATGAACGGCGCAATGCCATCGTGCCACGAAAAGCAAGTCGAAAAACTATAGTTTGTACTAGTTCTGCTTGTCCTAGTCTCCTCTATTATCCCTCTCGAAGCCGCATTTCTGATTCTGCTATTTGGCACAGGGACATTTTGCTGTTCATCGGACAACACTGCCGCGACTGGAACTGCCACATATCCTGACTTGGCTCCGTCTCGCAGCGGATCCGTGTTCGCCGGGTTCTCCAGATCCCGGCTCCCGGGGTCATTCACATTTTCCTCCGACGTCAGCAATGGAATTTCTTCCGACGTCGAAAACTCTTCTGCACTCTTCGTTCCTGTCCTCATTGTTGTTGCAGAAACTGTTCCCTGCTGTTCAACATCGGGTCTTGTTTCGGAAGAAGGATTATGTACTCCGCAATGTTGTGTGCAGTGATCGAGTATTTTTTGCGACGTACGGCGACCCCTTCTACACGTGGTCCAAGCACTCCAAAGATCAGAAAGCCCGGCTAACAACAGCGAGAGGAGTATGGATTCTACCCCGATCACCACGTCTAGCGTCTGTGGGGTTTTCAGGCTTTTTATGACTTTAAAGTCTGCAATCTTTACGGAGGTCTCGCACGCCAAGTACAAGACGCATACCCCGAATAAGAGTAGCACCTCCCTTTTTCTGCGCACCTTGTTCTCCGGCGCATGGTCAGCAGTAAGTGCGCACTGAGTGGCACCTCCATTCTTATCGTTCTGCTGCCGTTGCTGGCGTTGAAGGGGTTGCGCTTCCTGCGGTGGCGCTTGACCAACTCGTGTGTGACCGAGGTCACCGTTGAAGAAGTTCTCACTGGCTGCCAGCCCAGTCGGGGAGGTGCATGCAACATTCCCACAGAACCCATCTTCCCTCTTGAGCGCAAACTTGCTGTTACGACCATCATGATGCAATGCGGGTTGCATACTTGTCTGCTTCAAGAACGTTCCCTACAAACGGACACGAAACAATCAATTTAAATATAAAGCTCTTCTGCACCAGAAGGTGTTGATCAAAAAATTACAAGCCAGAAGAGGCGCAAGGAGCTAGAAAGCAGGAACGCTGCATAATCATCAGAATCCTTCTCATATGAACGCACAACTTACTAGAGGAGGAAGTCAGAAAAACAAAAACGCCTCACTGCACAGGTCATCATCTTATGCCGTGCAAGTTTGGAAAAAGAAAGGACGTTTCTTCTAGCGAAGTCCAGTCGCAATCTATAGACCTTCATTATCTGCATACGGCGTTCATCACTGGACTGTGTATCCACTGTTCAAAAGTTCACTTATGTCATAAGAGCCAGTGACCCGGTCAGTGTTGTGTTTTCGAAAAGAACAAGCAGGCAAACCGACTTGCAATTATCATTCATGCACTGCGGGTGTTCACTGCGGGTCTAACACCCGCAGTCGTCGTGGTAAGGTTGCTATTCGCAGTCTATTCACGATTCAGGGAAAAAAGAATTCGGGAAAAAACATGTCACGCAGTTCGTGAACTTGAGCATCTTAATCTTGTACGTTCGTACCCATACAGGTTGAATGTGCGTGTTTGAAAAGACAAATTTCTCTTCTCTCGGAGGATCTTGCCCTGGGCACGCAGTTCGACCGCCGTCGCTGTAATGCGCGAGGAGCTGCATGATCTTGACGAGGGCATCATTTGTGATGATCGTAGTTGCCCTGGATCCGATTTTGCTTGTTGCAGCGACAAACCCAAGCACGCAGCTTTTCATGGTCCTCACGTTGGTAGCTGATGGGATGATCATCTTGATCTTTCTTACATCCGACGTCGAATGATGGGATGATCATCTAGATTTGTCTTATCTCCAACGTCGAAAACCATCAACGTTCGCGAGCAGCCTCATCCGCCCCAGCATCCAGTATTTATCTACCCTTTGTTGCAGATCCGATCATCAAACGACCTTGCCCTCCTCCTCTGCTACAGCGTAGTCTTGTGTGTGCGTTACGTAGAAAACTCCGGAGGCGATCCCTGCACCTGCTACTTCCATCAGCGAGTACAGCAAGGAGTTCAGAAATTTGGAGTCCGTCAAAAGACTGTGCGCCGTGTCAAAACCAACTGCCACGGCCGGATTCAGCACTCCAGCACCTAGAGAGCTGCCGGCGAAGCCACCAATGGCAACGCACGCTCCAATGGCGAGTCCAAAAAAGTCCTTGCTCTGCGACGTAACCGAAGTAGCTACCGTAAGCACGGCGAGGCAGAGCACACGAATTAGCGCCAGAATGGCTGCGTTTTTGTTCCTCTTGTAATGCTTGCACATTCTAATCTCAAGAAAATCAAATTTAAATCTCATATCCAGATACTTACCCGTCGTGGCTGCACGCACATTTTCAACATAGGTGGCCTGCAATCTTCCTAAAAACCACGTGGTGAAATTATAGTAAAAGACATAATTACTAGGTAGAGTCTTCAGGTTGTTAACTTTTTTCTTATCCAGCACGAATTCTCTTTCATGTTCCTGTTGTGGTGTGGTCGTCTACTACCCTACATCATAAAGCTGTGAACAGTGTCTCCGCGATCGCAAGTTCGACCCAGGATTTGCCTACGGGCGGAGCGATGGGAAAAGTCGTTTTGCGACCGCTGGAAGACAGAATTGCTGCTGCTGTGCACGCACCTGCAATGGCACCGAGTCTTTGTTAGATGTGATAGTGTTGAGACTAGATCTAATTCATCTCGACGTCCCAATTACGATATCTACTACTTCATCTTAGTAGATTAGAATTTTCACTTGTTCGTATTCTCCCGATTTCTATATCATTTTAGTAGATTAAATAATTTTCACTTACACTGTAGTTCGGTTTTTCTGAAGTCCTTTCGTCACGAGTGACCTAACTTTTCTGCCTTTGACCAGGATAGTTCGCAGTGTTCAGCATGTTGAATAGAATGAAAGTAAACTGCTCACCCTATAGTCCTCGAAATCGAATGTCGAAAAAAAAGTTTTGCCTTAAATTTGCACGGAGATGAAGCGCACTGCCTCTCTTGGTTCTATGAGCGAACGCTTTGAGAAAACGATGGCCAAGGTCACCGCCGGGTTGAGGTGTGCACCGCTCACACTCCCAACCGCATAGATCAATGACGTAAGAGCAGCGGCAATAGAGAGCGCCGCCGAGACGACGCCCTGCGCTACGTTCAGGGACGCCGTGAGCGTTAGGAAAAATGCGCCCACTCCTTCCGCACAGAGCTTTTCCGTCGTCCCCGCCGGTGCCAAAGCTAGATGCGACGGCGCCAGATCCAACGGGCGGCAAGTCTGTTAAACTCAATCACCATCGAAAGCCAAAATATATTGAATTGATCACACACGACTAAGCTTTAGTACTAGTAGAAAGTAAAAAACCATAACGACCTCTATAGTATATCTTGGCTTTAGATGAAGTAAAGCAAAATATACTTAGTTTTTACGTTGCTTAGAAAGTAAAGACCTATAAGCGAATTTGAATAGATGCTGACATGATCAAAAGATACTTTGTAGAGTCCTGCCGCTAGTGCCGCACCTGCTAACTGGAAACCACAGTAGGCCAGCGAGTGATACAGCGAAAGCGAGCTCGCATCAATAGCAAAACTGATTGCAGGATTTAGGTTCGCACCTGATACCGCGCCAGCCGCAAAACCACCCGCATTTATATGAAGTGGGAAAATCTAAATCATAATCATAAGATTGGAGAAGCGAGCCATCCTCTATCTTCACCTATCCGTTTGAGGACTGCTAGCGATATAGGACCGCCAGAAAAAGATTTACGGAGACGTGACTTGAAGGTGGAACCTAACTAAACAAGAGGGTTATCTATTATAGTATCTTCCCTTCGTGAAGAATCCTCGACCTTATCCCACTCGTTGTGTCATAAATAATCGTGTACCCAATGGCGAGGCCAAAGTACTGGTTTCCAGCGTTCGCTTTTGCGCAAGCGCAATTGAGCACGACAAAGCAAAGGAGGCAGGTGAAGAGCGTTTCGCAGGCTCCCGCGGCCCAGATACTATGCCCCGCTCCAGGCTCCAGTTTAAAAGTCATGCCGTAAGCCCCGAATGCGAAAGCTGCAGCAGATGCGGAGCCCAACAGCTAGTAGTAGAGTGTTCATGATCTTTTTGTCTTCAAAGAAGTCTTTGAGTACGGGGAACAGATCGTTCTCCAACTCAATGATACTTTCTATTACTGTGGTAGTCCTCTTCTGCACTCGGTCATTGTGAACGAAGGATGAAGTAGTTTTAGGCAGTGGGGAACTTCACCATGTTAAAAACAAGACGATGATGATGGTGAGCATAATGATGAGCATGCAGGCAGAAGTTGAAATAAGGGAAAAGAAAATGCGCTTACCTGCGCTGTGACATAGTAGCCCGTCGTTGACCACTTTTGTTGCTGACATAAAGATATTGCGACCGAAACAGCGGGGTTCAGATGCGCCCCCGAGCATTCTCCCAGAGCGTAAATAGCCACCATGAGCGTACTCGCAATCGATAGCGCGGTGAAAACGGGACCAGAACCGCCAATGACATTCGCGAATACCGAAAATGTGAGAATGAAGGTTCCGAACGCCTCCGCCACCAGGCGAGACGTCAAAGTTGGATCCTCACGCGCCATTTTTTTTGGAGTGGTCTAGCCTAAAATGTCAACTGACAGTCACTCGCTCGCGCACTCTCTCTCTCTTGTCAGACTGCGTAGAGGCGCCTGGGCTACGACTGCCGAAGAAGCGGTGGATACCGCATCAACGCAATCTTATCTTCTCAAGCGCCAGGTGGGCGCAAAGCCATGAACTCCACATGACTTACCATTCACCAGCGTACTCGTTTACGACCCAATATCCAACTTGCGCCCGCAAAGCTGCCGATTGTTGCGGCCTTGGCGGTACATTCGCCAGCGCTGAGACGCTTGCACTTGCAGAGAAGGGCCCCCTCGACGCGCAACGGCGTCTTCAGGCTTTGCTCGACGAAAGGGCCCTAGGGGCTGGAGCGGCGCACGCGGGGGGAGGCCAGCGGGCCGCACAGCCGAGGACGAGGCGCCTTTGCGCCTGAAGCTTTCGTCTCTCAAGAGACGCGCACGCGCTTGCACCCGCGTCGAGGCTTGTTCAAATCGAGCGGCTATTTTTCTTGGTTCCCCTGCGGGCGCCCGCTGATGTTTATAGCCGTGACCGCGAAACGAAACGGTCGGGGCCGGATAACACGGTCGGACGGTGTTGCAGCGTCGCGGGCGGGCCCTCTCGCGCGGTTGAACTGCGTCGCCCTTCCGTTGTTTCTGCCGGGTATCTCAATCCCACCGCAAGCCGCCGCTTCAATGTATGACGAAGGCAGCCATCGACCCATCGCCAGAAGAGCGCAGAAAGAGGGACACCAGGCGGCGGAGTAATCGGGGGTGCCTCAGCGCCGTCGGGTGGGCGGCCATCCCTTGCAGCTTCCCAAGGGGAAGGCAATACCGGGCAGAGAGTGGGGGAACCCGGTGGGGATTCAGTGGCGCCCGCCGAATAGGAGAACGCCGGCCCCCCTAGTTTCCAAGGGGCAAAAGTGGCCTGCACTAGATTCCCCGCGCGCGTCTCGGCCGGGGCTACGCACACTGCCCGCGGTAGCGGCGCATGGGGAAAGGGCGGGGGCTGTCGCTCGGGGCTGGCTTTTACCCTTCCAAACACGGCGAAGCCGTTCGGCTTTTAGGAAGCTAGCGGCACAAGGAAACCAAGCAAAGGCCAAGCGCCACAACGCCGCAAAGACCTGCGCAAAGGGGGGGGCGGCTGGCTATGAGAGTGGCGACCACTGGCCGGTGGCGCAGCGGGTGGGGAGGCCTCGTCCTTTGACACTCCAAGAGCCGAAACGAGCAGGGAGCCGATGCTCCTTTGGCCGTTGGTGCCAGAGTGGCGGCAGGGGCGTCGCCAGTACCGTCGCAAGCCGCTCAACAAGGAAAGAAAAAGCCCCGGCTTTTGGCACACCAGGGGCCAAAACGCGAAGACCGCCGAGCCTCTTCGGGGCCGGTCCGGTTTAAGGCACGAAGGAGGAGGGCTGGGGGGCAGCGCCTGGAAAAAAGGGAAGAAAGGGAACACGACCAGGAGAAGACGGCGGTCGGGCTTGTGGCATGAGGCCTAGCGCAGGGCCCTCGTTTGCGGGCTCGTGGTCCTTTGCTCCACGCCCCGGCTCCTTTGCCGGTTTCCTTTTAGAAATGCCCTGCGGCATGCTGACGACGGAGCTGTGGCGGGCGGAGGGCGCAAGAAGCCCGGCCGCGGGTTCTCGACGCACCGCGCAGGCCGCCCGGCGCGGAGGAGAAGGCCAAAAGGGGGGCGCGCGTGCGCAGGCTCGTGGCCCTTCGCTCCGAGTCCTGTTTTTCTGCGGGCCTTCCGCCGCCTATGGCCGAACCGTGCTAGAAGCATGCCCTTCTAGTTGGACGCACGGAGCGGGGCCATCGACTTGACGCGGACCCGCAGCAGGGCTCCTGCGACCGGGCTCATGCTTCTTGTACTCGCGGGCGGCTTCTTTACCTAGTATCCTTATATGAAGTAGACTTGCGGGGGCTTTTTGGCGCGTCTCCGCATCAAGAAGGGTCGCGAAATGGGGCCGCCGCGGGCGCGGGCGGGCGCGGGCGGGGGGGCGCGGTAAGCTATTCCCCGGGCCTCTGGATAGCAGCCCGGGGGCGTTGTGCGGCGGCGGGGCCGGCGGGGGGTGGTAGGGGCTGCGGCGCCCGCTATAGCGAGCGGCGGGACCACAGTGCGCGGCTTCTCCTTTTCAGTCGGGGAGAGTAAAGACCCCGACCGAAGGACAGAAACTAGGCTCTTCGCGAGTTTTTCGCTGGAAGTCGCAGAAAGCCGCGGCTTTTTCCGTCGTTGCAGCGCTGCCGCTGGGGTTGTGCCTACCTCGAAGGTAAGAAGAATGACACAGAGAAGAGAGATATGCCGCACCGTGTCCCCATCACCATAGTACCAGAAGAAAGCACAAGCACAACGCAGCACACACATCCAGCAAGTACGAGTCCGGCAAGCTATAAGCCAATCCGTGAGAGTGTGGCTATTCTTCGGGCCAGGCTTTCACCCTTTCACGAGTAGCCTGCTCTTCTGTGTCTCGCTCCTGAGTGGTTCGCGTCCAGATCCTCTCGGACGTCCCTCCGCAGAATCGGCACGAGACTGGCCCCTTTTCCTCGTCTCATCTTCTTCTCTCCGGGCTCGAGGCCTCGAAGCGTGCCAGCTCCTCCTGGGCCTCTTCCATTTCCTCTTGCCTTGCACGCAGTCGGCGACTCCTGGGCGCAACTCCGTGAGCCTCATTCCACGAGCCTCCCGTCTCTGTACGTATTGGAGAGGTTTAGACCTATCAGCGTTGAGGGGCACAGCCTCCCGCGAGGTTTCCCGTAGGCCTCCATCGTGGCCAGCTTCAAACATCGCCCAGACCGGGCTCTTGTGTACTTTGCTGGCTCTATGGCCTGAATTCATGGACAAGGCCAAGCAGATGGGAAACGCTCGGAATCGTTTCAGGCCCTGCCCAATCGGGGCCAGGCCTCTCCCTTGTTTGCTCTTCCTTGTTTGCTAGCTCCTGCCCAATCGGGTCGGGCCTTCGCCTTGTCTCTCGGTTCATGTGACCCCCGCCCGGCGTTTAAGAATCTAGCCTCGCGCAAGGCTTCGGCGGCGGCCTCTTGTGAGCCTGCCGGAGGCTTTCCGAGGCGGCTCCAAAGGGCTCTGCCCGAGCCTCCCAAGCGGTGCCGCGAGGGCTTTCCGAGGAGCTTGGAGAAGGCTCGCCCATGAGCCTCGAACGGGCTGCCGCAAAGGTGTCGGGGCAGCTGCTTCAGGGGGGACGCGCGGGGGCTCAGTTCCGAAGGCTTCACAAAGCCGCCCGCTGAGTCTTCCGAGGGCCTCACTCAGGAACGCCCAAAAGGCTCCGCGAGAGGCATGGCAGACACTTCCCACGGGCTTCCCCAAGGCTTCGCGAAGGCCTGCGCACTGGTCAAAAGCATTGCGGGAGCGAGCTGGGGCTGCCTGAGAGACTTTAGAAGAGCTCTCAGAGAAAGAAAGACAGGCAGCGCACTGCACTCGCCTCACAACCCCCCGCCAGCAACCGCGCGGCGGCCTCGATTCGCAGGAGCGAACCCCCTCGAAACCGATGCCCGCATGAAAGTCGAAACCATTAAAGGAGGACACTTCGCGAATTCGAAACGGCTAAGGGACTCGCAAAACGGTCAACAACCTGGCAGATTTTTTGCGAAAGCTTTCGCGCCTTTTTCGTTGTTATATGCTTTGGCCTTTTTCTTATTTGCGACGAAAAATGTCGCGGCGTGCCGCAAGGCGTGGCGCCAGGTTTTATCGAAACGCCGCCACGTGGAGACCGATGGGGCCTCTTGTTTGTGGCCAATCTTTTGAGTGATAGAATCTAACGAAGCGAAACCGATAAGGAGATCCGGGAAACCCTTGCGGAGATTTTTCCTCGCGAAACTCTTAAGCGAAACCGTTAAGGGACAGTAGCACTTCTGGGCCGTTTTCGATATTTTGCCACTTTTCTTCACAGTTTGGCACGCCAGTCCCTAGATCGCGAGGCCAGTTCGTCTCTCTCCTTTTCCCATTCCCTTATCGGTTTCGCCTCTGTCTTTCCGGGCTCTGTTCAGATGCTTCCGCCATTCTCTCATCGGTTTCGCCGCTCGCTTGGCGTACCCGTCTCCTCTGCAATCCCTCCGGCTGCCGATACAAACCGAATGAGACGACAGGCGACGCCATGGGGCATGGGCTCGCCCTCCTTTTTAAGAGTCTGGAACATCCTTACAGGCAAAGGCTAACCCTGTGCGCCTGTAGCTCTCAGAAGTGCGCCCGGTATAGGTAGCACACGCACACGAAGAGAGCCAAGGGGATAACTTCAATCGCGAACGCCTTTCGGTAAGACCGCCGAAGCTTGGCAAGGCGCCCCGTCTGGCGCACCGTCCCGCTGGCGGCCGACGATGGGGCATGCCTTAGTTCTTCTGTTACACGGGCGACAGTTTGCCTGACGCATCCCCCCGCCTCCCGTTGTACCCCGCGCCCCCCGCCCCCCTTGTACAAGGTTACACGGTTGGGCACAGTCCGGGGGCGCACTCTTCGGCGCAGGCTCGTTATGTGGGTCCACCGTCGCGCAAACATTTAACCTTGTACAAGGGGGGCGGGGGGCGAGATGGTCACGCATTGCCCCCTCGTCCCTGGCGGCCTACGGCCGCCAGAGGGACGACGCGCCACGCTGCGCTGGCGGGCGCTGGTGGGCGAGTGGTCTGCGCCGCATAATCCAGCGCGAACAGCCCAGCAAGGCTACCCTCTGCCCCCTCGCCCCTGGCGGCCTACGGCCGCCAGAGAGACGACGCGCCACGCTGCGCTGGTGGGCGCTGATGGGCGCGGGGTGTGCGCCGCATAATCCAGCGCGAACAGCCCAGCAGGGCAACCCTCTGCCCCCTCGTCCCTGGCGGCCTACGGCCGCCAGAGGGACGACGCGCCACGCTGCGCTGGTGGGCGCTGGTGGGCGCGTGGTCTGCGCCGCATAATCCAGCGCGAACAGCCCAGCAAGGCAACCCGCTGCCCCCTCGTCCCTGGCGGCC